>KB690102.1:0-13678 GCA_000349165.1 Anopheles christyi | reverse complement strand
TTAGGCCACATAGCATCTCACCATTTTCCAGCGCACTATACTCATTTCATAAAGGTTGGATGGGTCCTAACAGATTCAGTGACCCGTTTGTAATTGGGACGCTGTATTTCTCTCTCTCCCTCTTTCTCTCGCCACACTTCAATCGAACAGCGCAATCTTCACAACAACTCAAATTAACGCATGCAAACGATGAATATCTACCATTTACTAATTATATCTTTTTTCTCTTTCTTCTTTTCCCACCTTCTTTCTTTCTCTTTCTCGCTTTTTCTTCCAGGTATGTGATGACGCTCGATAATTTTCGACCTTGGTCGAGATTCGCACTTGATAATTAGATTTAAAGATTCGATCAGGTAACGTAGCGCCTCCCACTTACATCCCACCCCTTTGCATGATGTGTTAGTTCCATGCGCCTAATGCAATTACGATCGAAAATTGGGCAGCCCAGGCAGGCCCCATCATCGCCTATGGCATCACCACCACCAACACCTGACCACTCTCGGTGTGTCGATGCTGATAAATCCGAACACTTGGTTTCGATTCGAACGAATGTGGATGGGTGATATGGGGACGGGAAGGGACAGTGAACGGGGTGGATAGGAACAGGACGCTTCCAGCTAACTACCTGCGCGATTGGCGAATTGAATCATATTGACGATCGAAATTTGATTCCCACATCGTAATAATCGACCCCGGAGCGAGTTCCTCTCAATTCCTCATCAGGTGGTTTTTCGTCAAATCGAAGCCCACTCCGTTTTTTGTCCGTCTTTTGGCTTGTTTTTTTTTGTGGGCGTTACGTACTGCAACCCCCACAGAAGAAGCCAAAATGCCACTCGCCATAAAGTTTCGTCCCTGTCAAGCCCGTAACCCATGTCAGTGGTCCGATGTTTCGGTGCCTTCGCCTAGTTTTTGTGGCAGGAAAATCCAATCCATCTTTTCGCCGACGTCGACGATGCTTTTCTGCGATATTTATGGGCGATTCCGCCCTTGTGGGTGGGATGCTTCGACAGCTTCTCAACGCACCCTGCGGAAAGCTATCGGCAAGGTGCACGCAATCGTTTCCGTCCTTCCGACGACTTTGAGTGACAGAGGTCGATTCTTGGGTACACCGGTAACACTCGGGATACAATGTTGTGGGTTTCTTATTACCCCCTTTTTTCCATTCCCGAAAGGCATGAACACCAGTGTCGGAACGGGAAAATGAGGCCAGATCGTATTAAAGCTTCTTAATCGTATTTCTTTACCAAGGAGGGAGCTCCTTTCCAAAAAAAAAAAAAAAAAAAAACTTCCACCGTCCTTACAATGCTAAGTGATACATCACAAGCACTACCAAAATACACACACACAAACACACAGAAAGAGACGTATAACATAAAAGAACCCTTCCTTTTTTTGCCCCTTTCTAAGATGAAATTGGCTAATCGCCCTAAATAACAGCAACAACAACAACAAAATCTGAAGGACGGATGTCACTAACACGCTTTTTTACCCTTTTACCTCAATGGTTCGATTCGATGTTGGTTCGACTTTTCGAAACATTGTCACTTTTCACCCAACAGATGGTTTTGGGTGAGAAGCACTGTATTGTGCTGTGTATGTGCAAGCAAAAGCCCATCACAACGGAGGGGTGACAGCATTCGCAACAGATTTCGATTTGCATTTGCGAACCCCCTTTCTTGGCGCGAGGTGTGGGTGTGTAAACACGCAACTGAAATGTGGATGGTTATCGTGTTTGATTTGATTTTAAATTCAAAAGCATCAGTTTGACGTGTCCTTGCCCACACGCCCACACTGTTAGTATTCGGTAAGCCTGTTCAGTATAAAACATTTGTTGTATCAATATCGTAAGAAATATACCCTCCCTTGAGGGTATGATAGGATTTTGTCCAAAGTAGATTTGTTGGTTGTTTTCTTGGCTGGATTCGTAAACGAAAATGATATACTTTGTTGTGTAGTAACGCCAAGAGTTAACGAATTGGACGGTAATGATTATCTTCATTGACATTCTTGACAGTTTGATAGATTTTCGATCCCTTTTTTACAGATCGCTTAAAATTAAATAATAGCATATGAAAATCTACACAAGTTAGTGCTAATAATTAATAGAAGAACGATACTGTATTTGGTTAAAATTTGGATTTATCGACATTTGTTTCTCTTTTTTTTTCGTGCCATGAGAATTTTGCCTTTGAACCATGAATTTTAAGCATTGATTTTGATATGCTTTTAGAGCAAGAATGCAGTTGAATTCTCAACTCAATATTCCGGGGCATCCCAGTGGTCTAATGGATTGATGTGCCGGCTCCTGTAAAGGCCGGACGTAGTTCAATTCTCACCAGAACTGTACCTCCTGTACTTAATACTTACTCCTTACTACTGAGCTACGTCCAGAAAATGTTTGTTTTGTTGAACCTTAAGAATATCCTTAGCTCCATTGCTGCAAACAAACTTGCTTATATTGTTTCTCTTTCATTAGACCTTCAACTAGAGCTTGTGTTGTAGGAATATAGGAAGTGCTTTTCGGATGTTTCGTTAAAAATTGCAATCAACCCACACTGGAATGGCCAATTCGCAGCAAGGCGCCCACATACACATACACACAAAACACATACACCAACCCATAACTCGACCTATTTGCAGTAGTGTCAGTCTTAAAAGCTTTCTTTGCTAAACCAACGCCCATTACACTCTCGACCGAGGGTTCTAAACGGGGCTTCCTGTACGAAAAAGGCGTATAACCTTTTGCACCACAGTGGTCGAGATTGTTATCATTTTCCGGACATTGATATCGTTCCCCTACCAAAAGTCGATCCTCCTCGCCCTTTTCCCCGCCATGCCACCTTAACCTGTGCACTGCAGCAGAAGGAACCTATTTACTTAGCAGTGCCCGGGAGTTGCCCAGGGAAGAGTTTAGTTTGCCGAGTTCTCGATACCATCGCACCATTAAAGTGTGCTATTTTTCTATCACACAAACACACAATGGCCACCTATTTGGTTCCGGAAGACCAAGCCGTCTTACTATAATTAAGCCCTAGGAAAGAAAAAACACACACATACACACTCGAATGTAACTGAATCCGGTAAGCCACAATAACAACACCGACCGACCATGCGGTCCTGCGGCAATGGTTGCTTGGATGTCTCCGGTTGGTATGCGGACAGTTTTCCTTACCAGGCGACCATCACCAATCAAGTTAGACATCCGAGAATGGTGGAGGGTGGTGGAAGAAATTTGAGAAACGTTCGAAGTAAAAATCAACCGAGAAACACTCGGCAAACAGCTCGGGCAAATGAAGACATCGGGACAAAAAGCACAACCGGAAAATAGATTCTTCTAGCAGTGATGTTCTATTTTGAAGACTGTTACGGTATTTCGGTGGAATTTAGAGTGTCCTCACGCCTGCTTCAAAGCCCAACCATTCCGTACTAGAAAACTTTTTTTCTGTTTTTTTTATGGAACACACAATGAAAAAAAAACAGTCGGGGAAAAGACAAAAAGTGAAAATGAAAGAAAATGAACATTTGCCTTTGAGCGCGTGCTGCAGACTTTCTCACCGAGATAAAGCGGAAGGCACCGCGGTCCATAGACTTTGTCTACATTTGCTAGATAAAGCGACCTTTCGCTCGTGCTCGTGCTTTGATTAGAGGAAACAGCAAAAATAAGCACATACTCACAAACTTATGCTTCAACAAATGGGCAAGAAAGGAAAAAGTTTTAATTTGGGAATGTTTTCTCTCTTTTTTTGTTTTGGGTTTGTTCCCTCTATGCCTAATGCCGAATGCTTATCAATTCGTTTCAGACGTGGTTTCATGTTTGCGTTTACGTTTGCAAGTATTTTTTACTGCAACAAGAAGGAAGAAAATAAAAAAACTCCATCGCTTCTTAAAACTTCAAATGCAAAGCCTTACGAGGGACGAGGGACGTAGTGGCGATGGATTCGGCGAATGGGAATTGAATGAATCGTTAGGAGAAAACTTTTCAACTCATCTTTTGCACACAGACACATCCAAAAAGGAAGCATATTCGATGACGCATATGGTTCGACGAGCAGCTTTCTTATGGACCAGTCAAATCACTCAAATTAAATTGTTACCCTACACTGAATGCTTTTATGTTTGTAAAATCATTTTATTGTTTCATATACCTATATGAACCCTAGCTGAGTGATAAGCAACACCCTCGCACACAAAGCATCGTGCAATAGATATATCAACCCTCTTCCTCCGCACCCCCTTTCGTTTTAAATACTCATTTGAGCATTATTGCTTTCGAAAAAGCCGAACCATTTTTCGAAAAGTGGTGACTGCTGTCGAGCCGTTACGTTATAAAGCTTTATGATGCTTTGCACATTAAATCCAATAATGGTGAATGTGCCCCACAGCGCGCTGAAGCCGCTACACCACACCGACGGAAGAAAACCGGATACAGATAGTAAAATTGGTTTTCCAACACACACGCACGTACACTTTGAGGCGTCTTTGAGTGCTATTTTTGATTTTACGCATCGTTAAAACTTTGCGCGAAATCATTTCTCAAAGGCGCCCTTTAGAAACCGCCACACTCATTTGCCGAGGCTGGTACATACGCTGGTAACTTACACTGTCAAGCAACTGTTGTGCGGGAAGGGCAAAAAGGTGAACCACTCTCGCTGTAGACACTACCGGGGAAAACAAGGTAACCCTCCCACACCCGGTCGAGTGGGGCGATGAGGGCTAGAGAAGCAAAATTGCGTTTTATAGCACACGCATATACACTCGGTGATGGAAGTTTAGCTTCAAGCTTTCTTACTCAAGCTAAAAAGTTGCTGATTGTTGCTAAAATTCCCGCCACATGTGGCTGACACGCCAGCATTAACATTTCTTACGCAAAGCGTTACAAAAGGACGTTTGCCGTTCCGTACGTGACGATGAGTTTCACAATTGTCACCCGTCGACCCGGCGATTTCTGGAGCGTTTTGTTGGGTGAAAACTGCGTTCCTCGAACCCGAAACCAAGATTCTTGCTCCTAAAGACGGTTTGGGGATGTGTTTGCCTCTAGTGGCTTGCTGCCGAGAGATGAACTTTTTCGCCTTTCCTCTAAAAACGCCACACGCGATTTCTTTGAGCGATTGCCTACCTTCAGGCGTTTTCAAGCACGCTGAAAAGGAAAAGCGCGTGTGAAGGTGAACGCGCGAAGACGGCAGTGGGTGGAATTGCAAAA
The DNA here is from genome assembly GCA_000349165.1 of Anopheles christyi. NCBI lineage: Eukaryota > Metazoa > Arthropoda > Insecta > Diptera > Culicidae > Anopheles > Anopheles christyi. The sequence goes on along the minus strand of KB690102.1, from coordinate 8,478 downwards.
GAAAAAACGGAAGAGATACTCGAAACGACGGCTAACTCTATTTCGTGCACCGTTCCGCTTTCAAATATCAATTTATTTCGATTTGCACTGAAGCACTTGCCACCGTTTGTGGCGTCTATTTTGTGCCGCGACAGCCACCATTAACCACCTTCTCGCTTCCGTTTTGGCCTCCTTTTGCGGCGTACTGGAGAGATTTTTGTGTGTGCGTGTGTGTGTGTGATAAAGAGACTTTTCCTCTTCATCACCCTCCCGGCTCCACTTTACTTAGCTTCTCATTTGCTTGCTCGTATCCGAAGCGTGTCTAATACTGAAGAAGCCACTTGATCTCTTTTATGTGTACCGCCGAGGTTTGGCATTTAGTTTTGCCGGTTTTTCTATTTTTGAGTATCATTGTTGTTGTGTATCTGTACACCCAACAAGCTTTCATTCCCATTTCCACTCGCACAAACCTAAATGATTTTCGCCAAATACGCCCCACAACCCTCCTGCCTCTTGTGTCGTGAGCTGTCGATTCATGTATTGTTGGATGCAAATTGAAATTTTTACCGACTGTAGGTGCTGAGTTGAGTGGGAGTACACAACACAAAATAACATCATTGGCCGTTTTGGCTTGCTGTTTTTCCTTATATTGGTTGCAGTTGTTCTGTCGCATGACCAGATTGGGAAGTCATGCGAGATTTGAACCCAGGTTGGGTATTTTATTAAGACCTAATCTCCACAACTGCAGCATCAAAAACATATATTTTGTGCTAAAAATTATTTACTTGTGATTTGGTCCTTGTTTCCCTCCGCTCCCAGATGAACCAAATGGCCCCAAATTTTCCAACATGCTGCACACGCCCCTCCCCCCTTCCAACCCCTTGTTACTGTTGCGCAAAAGCGAAAAACTCCGGGCAACCGTCCAGCATTTATTCCACCTGAATGGATTTTTACGCGCCCTCTCTGCATACAAATGATGCGATCGTGAAAAGCGTCCTATCACTCTTGCAGGTAAAACCCCTTCCAACCCGGGCTGTTCCACGGTGTTCTATGGGCTACGCGTACGCAAAGCTTGTTCGATTGTACAGCTCGCTCGACCACAAAATGTGCTTAGCGGTGGACTTTTTCGCAATTTCCACCACGCCGCCACGCCTTAATCCCGAAAGAGTGAAAAGCGGGCAGCAGAATCGAAATTATTTATGGAATCGGCTTACGCGCGTGGCAGCAGGGAAAGCGTGGCAGGGAAAACAGGAAACCCCCGCTTATAAAGAGGCACTCCTTTGCTAAAACGGAACCACTTTGATACTGCTTTTAACATACCGCATCTTGGCCGCACATACAGATAGCACACAGAAAACTGAAGGGGCATTACATTGTCTCCAAAGCAACCTCCAACAGATAAGCCTAATCGGTGTACCTTTTATTGACCGTTTTGAATCGGTCGTTAGGGGATGATTTGATGGGCGGAACGAAACGCAAACGCCTCGAAACAGAGGTGCAGAGGCAGCGAAAAGGTAGAAAACATTTGTTGTGCTGATTATTTCATGAGAAACACAAAAGCAGCCAGGAAACGTCCCGGGGCAAAACGGGGACTAAGGTTTTGGGCTGTGTGGAAAGTAAATCAGAAAACATCCGTCGCCGCTTCCTTCCGTCGCACGGCACCGCACAGATAAATGTTTGCAGCGAGCTTTCCGTGCAACAGCTGAGCCTGCCAGGTTAATGGATTGATTATTTGTTTCATGTTTCCGGGAGCTCTGCGACAGCAAACAGCTCTTTGTACAACCGTTGGCTATTGGATAGGGAGGCGTTTTTGGGGGAGGGGTATATCTCCTTAGCCAAGAGTAAGGCATGGTGGCGCATATCCTTATCGCTATGATTATTGCTGCGTTTGCGAATTATCGACTCGATATGCCTCGAGCGTTGCCAGGCCAATGCTGAACAACAATCCACAACAGTAACTGGGTAAACTGGGACGGTGAGATTAATTACCCGAGACACTACGCTAAACCGGCATCATCATTCGATTCTGAACACTGGGCGAATCCCTCTCCCACTTTCTCGAGTACATCTAGTGGCTTAGGGCTGTGCGATCAATCGATGATTTCCATCCTAATCAACGGACCAATCATCGATGCCTTCAGTCTGCGGATACCACACGGTCACCGATATGACAACGTACCTAGCGCAAAGAACGGAACATCAAAGTCCTTGTGCTCTACCTCAGTACCGTTGCTACACGGCCAGTGATGCAACTGAACCGTACCGATCTACTTCAGTAAAATGCTTTCCATCTACCCTTTGCCGTACGATAAACAACACTACAACCGGACAGCCTCTTTCGCCAGGCCTCGACAGTGTACTTGATGCCGGTAGATTGACAGGCCGCTAAAAGGTGTGGCGGCCAGTATGAAGAAGCTCCAAGCACAAACTGCAACTTTGATTCCGGTAATGATACCTTTGACATTTGCCGTTAACGTTTCAAGCGTGACACTCGTTTGCGTTATTTGTGCACGACACGAGATGGACCCTAATTGAGTTCAAACCACCAACCTCCCTCTACACCCAGTAAACTGGGATGGCTAGCTGGCGAAAGGTTCTTTCTTTCTTTCTCCTTCTCTCCCTCACTAACGTTTCCACCAACATTGGCAGGCTACATTGTTCTAATGCTCGTTGGTGAGTGATTTTTGAACAGGGCATATAATTATCTGCCTGCCTGTTTCTCTTACACTTCCCATCCGCCATCCTACCGTTGCGCAAAACAACAAGAGGCTAAGAGGTTGAGCATAATAATTAGAAGCGTTCGTCTGTTCGTCCGTTGAAACCTAAAACTAATGAAGCGACAAAATGTTACCTTAGGCTATGTTTAAATAATCGCACCAATGCGGTGTGATGTTGCGGCACAGCCGGCGGAGCAAAACGTTCGATTTTCTAAAATTCCTTCCTGATTTTAAAATACTTTATTAATGATAAAAACCTTAAAGAACCAGATACTTGTTCAAGATTATTTTTATAAACTTTAATGTATTAAAATACTCTGACAAGTTGTTAGAATCAAACTATGTTTTGTTTCAATGTTTTCTACCGAAAAATCATCTTTAGAACTACGATTTTTTTATTCTAACAAAAAATACCTAGCAATAAATTGCACACACTATTAATTTGGACCAAAAATTCAACAATGCTGCTCAACTATCCAAAACAAACGCTTGTTCCCGTATTGAGTTATTCTGTTCCTATCGAACCACAGCACTGCTCATTCCCAGGCACCTGCCATTCCACCTACATTGGCTGCCGTGCCGGAATTCTGGATTCTACTTTTTCTGTAATCAGTCGACATTAATTGAGTTATAATTATTCGCCCGCGTCTTCTCAGCCCCATCGCTCCACTAAACCCTCCCCCCCCCCCTTCTTCTCACCAGCGAAATCCTAGTGTAAGTAAGAACAATTATGTTGCCTTGAGGGGTTAGAAGAAATCATCCACGCTTCACCGATGAGCTTTAAGTCGTTTGAAGATGAAAGGATGAACGTTGTAAAGAGTGCTTTAAACGCACACCTGACTCTACTTTGTGTTAGCGCCGGTGAATAATTTATCACGCTTCGGACATCTTTCTACAATCTGACCTCCGCAAATTCCGCTGACCGCAGCACCGACACACTTAATGTTTAGATCAAATATTGATACACGCGGCGTGCAAAACCGCCCATTTCCAGTGAGTTGCATTAAAAATGAATTTCCATTCACACTTTTACACGCTGGGGAGTAGCAGTCCACTGGGAGTGGGAGCTTTCACAAGCAAGCAGACATCTTGCGATATGCAAATGAGGTTATTGTTCTTCAAACAATGTGTCTGTGTGTGCTGCGACAAAAAAAGAAAGCAACCGCCCGGAGATTAGTTTCTTTCGCACGATGAAATTGTCATTTAATTTCATTCCCATAGCCAGCTACAGCTTCTCCGGAGTTCTTATCTGGATTTCGTTGATTTATAGCAAGCGAAAACAACTCACTCTTGCCACTCGTGCGAGTCGAGTCCCTTACTCACCTCCACCCCTCCTTACGGCGAAAGAAGCATTATAAATAACGACCAGGATTGTTTTCGCCTTTCCACTCACGCACTCTAATCAGGCATAATAATCTTTCAAATACGTGCTTAATACATCCACCGACCTAGCTCATCTCGTATGGATATAACGTCGGAACTGTTATGCGGGTAGGCTAGGCAGCTTTTCTTCCAGATAAAAGCCGTATTCCATTTCGTACGGCTTTATCGTTATGATTGTAAATTATGAAGCCTTCAATCGTTGCAAAACACGAACAAAGCTCCTGCTGCAATGAGAAAAAGGGGTTTGCATTGTCCTTCAACTCGAAAAAGAATCGCTCAATCAACTGGAAAAGCCTTGGGGTGTCTGTAGCTTCATTGATGCTTTTTTGGGAAACTTTTCCGTCAGAAGAGTGAAAATCAGACCCCGAACAAGAACAAAACGTAGCGTCCATAATGACGGTATAATTGTGTAAGCCATTTTTCAAGACGGTTTTTGCACCTCTCTCGCAAACGAGACGCGTAAACGTAACGCTCCCAAACGAGAGGTCACACCATTACCTTTTGTTGGCCATCTTACTGTATGACCTCGTGCTTGTGTTTGTAAATGGAGCAGAGCAGAAAGGACAGAAAAAAACATTAAAAAAAAAACAAAATTAAAATTCCGCTCACGGTAATGATGATTATGGAGTCCCGGCTGTCGGACCTGGCCTGGATACTAGAAGCCATAACCCCAGTAAAAGCCATCCTCCACACAACGAGCGTACACGGGGTGTCCCGCACTCGCACACAGGAAGCAAACAATATCATTATACACCGGAAACGGTGTCCGGGCCCATTGTCGACATGTCGACATTCGCAACAGCGAAAGGACAACAAGCAACAAACCCTTCTTACGGGCCGAAATTGCCGCACATGAAACCAGCGAACGACTGACGGAGGAAGGCGTACAACAACAACAAAAAAATAAAGGAAGCAAGCGTCAAGAAAGACGGTAGAAATAATCGAGAAACAAGAGCAAGTACTCTTTAAAAGCACACTTATCAAACGGTATGAAGGATACACGCGTGCTTGTACGCGTGCGGTGTGTGTAGGGGGAGAACGGGAGTTGGGAGCGAAATTACCATCCTCATCCATGCTGTTTACCGCCCATGGTACCACATGCATATGCTCCAACCAGAGTACCAGACCCCCAAACTGGCTGGCCTTTGCTTGGCTTTTCTTGAGAATTTTCCCATCCTGCTTGCTGGTGGTGCTGGGGTTTTCTTACTTTCACGGCTCCTTGCTCGTATTCGAAGCCCTTTTTGCCCTGCACAGAATACGGTTTGAAGCTGTTCACTTTTGTCGTAGAATGGAAAGGGTGGGGTTATTTTTTTCTTACTCTGTTTCATTTGCTACTCAACCTTCTCAACAAAAATCTCTTCAGATCGCTTCATTTCTTTTTACTTATTTTTTACCTTTTGCTTTGTTTCTAGTGTTGTTTTTTTTTTTCGTTGTATTCGCTGGCATTGAGAAGGAAGGTTAGCCTTCGAGGTGGAAAGTTTGTCACGAGATTCCCACGCCCTTTGGCATTAGGGAGAAAAGCACGTGGAAACGATGGAGATGCCGAATGTCATTTGCCTAGCTGCCATTTCCTCTCGCCAACCACCGTACCGAGCAGCTCTTGTTGGACGAATAAGACATAATACAATTTGCCCGACCAGTCCCAGAGCACCACAAAGAAAAAAAGGGTTCTTTATGTGTACGACTATGTGTGTGTGCGAGTGGTCACACCAGAGAAAGAACAAAAGCGATTGAGAGCTGGCACAGTTTTGTACCTTGGGAGTGCAAAAACCTGTTTCGGTAAAGGTGTGCACAAAACGCACACCTAAATAAAACAACTTTCTCTGTGGTCGAAACAGAAGAGCGTACACACAAATAAAACACCAAACGGAGAATAGGAAAAGAAAATATTTCTTTTTTAAGTACGATTTTTTAACCACAAAGTTTTACCAACTCACAAATGCTGTGACCCAAGATGGCGGATGGCATTGGATTTCAATCCCCCTCCCTCACCCTCTCCCTTTTATGCTCGTTGCGCTTCCTTTCATCTTGCTGTAATGCTTCGCCATTCTGTTCCAATTGCCACGGGCTAGCTTCTGACATGGCCCGGCAAATGTTACAGTCGTGACATTTGGCGTAAGTCTAAAAAGCATGAAGTTTAAATGAGTAACTTATCCATTTTTAAGATATGTTTAAATCTGGTGTTCAACGCAACTCAAAAGCATTGGCTCTCTTGTTCGCTTTCTGAACGCCCTAAACTCTTTACTAAATTTACAAACATTTGTATAATTGTATAAACAATAATTTAATTTTACTTAGGCTACAAAAAAATACAGCACTGGTAATGTGAAAAGTACATCCCAAACCAAAACACACCGTACAAACACACATCCCCGACAGTGTTTCTGCAAACATGTCACACCAATGTAGGACGATGATTTTTATACCCTTCGGAGGCTTTCCGATTTGCTTCCGTTACCAGCGCCTAACGAGAAGCGCAAATAAATTCCTCTTCATTTCGGTTTGCTTTGACACCCCCCTCTCCCTTTTCTCACCCACTGCAACACCCCGATACCGGCTCCCTTTGCAAAAACCCGTCTGCAAGGGTATGTGAGAATCCTAGAAGTGCTGGAAATTTTTGGGCAAAAACCGAAGAAACTCGACCCATCCAAACCTTCCCTCGGGACGGGGCAACGAAAGCAATCCTACATAAGCGGATAAATATTCATGAAATATTATATTAGCGTGAAAATCAGCTCGTTTGAGTTATTTTGCTCATCCTGCTTTCCGAGATAAATTATCATCCTCTTTCTATTATGCTGCCCGAACAACAGCAAAAAAAAAGGGGGCGGCATCCACACGCAAAAGGGATTGGAGGTAAATATCCTTTCGGCAAATGTTGCACAGCTCTCTCGCACAAAGTTCCCCCCTGGCGTCACCCTTTGCCAAGGTTCGGTACAAGTAGGCGAGGAAACACCAAAAAATTGCGAACGCAGCTGGCAGTGAAGCTTTCTCTAGGACGACGCAAAACTTCATCCAAAATACCGTCACACGAAGGATCTTCTACTTTCGTTTGCTGACGAGAGCGCGAAAAAAAACCACGGGACGATTTATCCTAAAGCCAACGATTGTCGGACGTGTTGTTGTGCTTGTTGTGGTGAATTGTGTGCTGGAAGGAAAAAGGCAGCAGCACATCAGCAAACAGGCCCTCCTTTTTTTTTCTTTTCCGCCCTCTACCCACCCAACAACGTCAACTTTCCTGCACCATATCATTACAGAGAACAAGGGTTCAATCTTTGCTTTTTTTTTTTCTTTTGGGTGAAACTCTTCTCAGAAGCAGCAACCTTCTCCGTCTGCTGCGTACAAATGCGAACCGAATACATAAAAAAAGCCTGCTGGAAACGCAGGATCCGTCCGTGCGAGCGTTAAGCCTGACTGCACGGAAAATTGTAACACTACACGGTTGAACACCCGAAAGAAAAGCTTCACTGGTCGCCCTTGCTACGGGGAAAATGCTTTCCTTTCCGGGTGTAATTAAATCATGGTACCGTAGACCGAAAGGTACCTCTTACCTACCTTCCGACTAAGTAATTAGAACGGGCGCCAAAATGTTGGAGTCCAGGTGCAAGGAGGGGGGAAAAGATAGCAGAAAAAGAAGAAGAAGAACATGGGCCGAAACGGAATCCCGAGAACAAGCTAACCCTGATGAACGAAACCGAAATGAACGCTAGGCGTACTGTGTATATTTTTACCGCAGCGCTTGGCTTCTTGTCTCATCGTGGCTCTTGTGGAAAGTTACGAAGGCTTTGCTGAAATTGTTTTTTTTTTTGTTTTTGTGTTTGCTCATGGTGTTTCATGCGTTTTTGTTTTTGCTCTTGCCGCATGTGTGAAAGTAATTCTTCACAACGCAAAGTGAGCCGTCTTAATCCGGATGATAAACCTCTGCACTGTGTGCGAGAAACGGTGATCATATGTTAAGGTTTTTACTGCGCAAGTCACTTTTTCATGTTGTGCCGACGGTTATTAGCATATTTAGTTCGTATCCAAAACATCTGTAGATATGGTTATGGTGGAAATTGTAACGCAAAATGGCCTTGTCGTCTAAAAGCTTCTTTTTTTTCGTACTTTGGAATTTTATAGACCACAATAATGAAAATGTGATATTTAAAAAAAATAAGACTGATTTTTCTATCCAATTTAATATATTTTTCTTCTATATGAAATCCTTTAAAAACGCTCACAGTTCGCTACATTCCCATAGTGCCACTGCGTCACCCTGCGACGAGCACTAAAACCGTGCGAGGCAAGATGAAAGTGTGGTGAAGAAAATCCGCATCTCAAACCCCTCAGTTGACCCTGCCCGAAAAGCCGAGCGCCGAGATGGGTGGTGTTTACCTTTACCCAGAGCCATTTCGCACCT
>KB690091.1:0-13419 GCA_000349165.1 Anopheles christyi | reverse complement strand
ACTCTTCCGCAATGCTTGAAGGATGATTTATAGGCATCTTCCTATAATGCTTATATGATTTACAATTCAATGTTAAAACCCAATGTATCAGAGAGAGAGAGAGAGAGAGAGAGAGAGAGAGAGAGAGAGAGAGACCGCCGCTTTATCGCTTTCTACATGGTGAACTCTCCTCCGCTACTCCACAATTACACGTTTACCCATCACTAAAAGTAGAATGCACGAACGAACGAACTGAATGCCTTGAGCGTTTTTATTTTTAACAAGGTCAACGCGATGCCAATCTTATGCTGCCAAAGGACCAGAGCTAACCAACTCGTCTAGTTGGCAATGATGAAATAGGGCCACTTCGAATGGCTATCATCTCCCCACACCCGCAGTAAATATGTGTCGTTCTGCTAACCTGTGCAAATTACTTCACACACCAGGACACCGCACACAACACGATACACGCTGTTTTTCACTCAACGCCTATAGTGTTCCTCCAAACTCTTCGTTCGTTCCAAACTCTAGCAAAGTCAAGAAGGTACTGCAATGCAGCTCAGCAAACTGCGAGCGTCCAGCTCGTACAACAACACCTCGCGATCAGCACTTATTCAAACTATCCGCCGTAAAAGGTGAAAGGCATTCCTCCATACATGCTGCTGATAAGCGAAGCGGGATATTATAGCAGCGCTGCTGTTTTCCCATCGCTAACCTACACCTTGACGACCTCACCAGCGAGGTCAGACACGGCAAGCGAGAGCAAAAATAGCGTTTGCGCAGATTCTTGTTGTTATTTGCCTAGTTCGGGCTCGCTTTCCGATTGGCACGTTGCGAGGCACTGGCATAGCACGCGGCTCTGTTGATCGTCATCCCTTCCGATCACGTCAAATCGGCGTCATTGATCAGGGCGCGATCACAGTCGGGATCTGATCTGGTGCAGTATTTCTGCATCGTTTCAACGTGACGCGCTGCTGTTACTGTGTGATTCGTGCTCTCTTCCCTATCATCACCGGCCCGGGGGAATTAAAAGTACAGCTCAATTACCTACATACACACCCCGAACGTGTGTGCCACCGGAGAGGTCAATTGGAAGCCAACCGCGTCAGCTGATCTCCTCCTCTTCGTAAGCAAATTTCTTGTCTTCTTATCAGTCTGATAGCTTGATTTGGGACCCTAATAAAGTGCTCTTGAGAGGTCGCTGGATTGTTAAGCAATTGGCGAATTTCTCATTCATGTTCGTATCTTCAATTTGTTCAGTGTTGCAAAATATCTCCTCGAGCAGGTTCACTAAAATGAGAATAGGAAAGCACAATCTGTCCAGAACATTATATGGAACCTAATCGACAGTCAGCATCAACAGCACACTCTAATGTCACGTGTCTCGGATCCATTATGTGTTCCATTGCATACTGCATTGAAGCGGTTTCTATGTGATTGGTCGTTGTGAGATTCGTGCATTTCATTATATTTGTATTCATGTCACCAGAACGTTCCAAACAAGCGAGAAAAGCAACAAAGCACGGTACGGACATAAACCGCGATCAGTGCTAAATTAGATTAGTCTGATCTTCCTCCTTTCGTTTCGCAGAACCTTCTCCTTACAGTGACATTTCCGCGAATGTAGTTATAGGATGGAAAAATAAATAACCTGACAATGGGACATTTAACGGGAAGCTTTTTTGCATACATTTGCTAAAAAGGATGTTGTGTGAGTCGGACTTGATCTTAATCCTCCACTACACAATGATACATATTTATTACTGTATCACACCGTAAACCATTGATGGGGTAATGTTCCACACATGCTAACATTTCGTCACATTTCATGACCCTCATGAAAAAACAAATAAAAAAAACCAGGTTAAAACAGACACACGAACACTACAATGATAAGAACTTTCAGATTTTTTCTTGTTGTCTAGTTGGGGAGTTTTCTATTGAGAGAAAACCTCAACCGTCTGCCAAAGTAACTAAATTACCGCACAAAAACAAGCTCTGCAATTAAAGGCTCACAGCTGCTTTATACGGCCCAGCCGGATTTGGCTTATCGCTGGACAACATGGTGAAATTAAAGAGTGTCCGCTGCTTTTACTGGCAGAAACATACATGTTTTTGTACCTTTTTTTTACTTTGTTTGGCCTTGGTAAAGAGAAAGACAGGCATAGAATTGTTTCCACACTCCATAAAATATGCAATCAACAGTGGTGATGTCGCTTTTGTGTATGGACGGTGGATAGAAGTTGCGATTGTGACATCTAAAAACAACATCAGTTAAAAACTTTGGCTTCGCAAAACACGTTTCAGACCGCTTATGACAAACAACCACGTCTAACAAACTTGCTATAGGCAGTATGAGGCTTAAGCAGTCTGAAATAAAATGTCTTCCTCACCTCAGCCCAAGACCCCCCCCCCCCCCGCTTCGATTGGGTTGGAGTTCTTCTTTAATGCACGCAAAGGATGGTCAAGTTGAAAAATATAAAGCTTTCCCTCCTTGCACAGGCAAGATTCTTTGCTAGCGCAAAATGTAAGCTTCTTGCAAAAGAGCCACAGTAGTGGTTACATTACTGCCTCGCATTTTATAACGCATTTAAACATCACGCACCGAGAAAAAGAAATGGTTGCGCACACTTGATTGCCAATTCTTCTTTGCCCTAGCATTGCTTACCTTGTTGGAGCCCTTCAAACTTCCAGAAATTTTACCATGACCGGCTCGGTCTGACCGGTGCGCATTTCTTTCACCCCTACCCCTCACTTTTGTGCCTGATTTCTCTTCTCGGACACGGTTCAATTGATTTATGCCTTTGTGCAACTGAGCAAATAGAGCGTTTTCGCGTTTGCACCTTCTACCCAAAACGAAGAACAAAGAGACGGTACACGAAATGCGATGAAGGTTTGTCTACTAATTTTTGACCGTTTGATGAAATTTCCCGAATAAATCGTGTCACGGAATGCGGACACATTGACATGAACAACTGACGGACCGGACAGGAAAGTAAGCAAAATATAAGCACAGATTGGAAGTCCACCATAGCAACCAGACGGTCGCATGGGAGATCCGGGCCATCTATGCTTTACGGTGAGAGGCCTAAGGCAAAACTACAACAGCAAAAAAATAACGAAGCAGAAATATAAGCGCGGTTGAAAAAAAATTTGGAAGTGGGGATTACACACTTTATGCTACCTTTTTGACCCCCTGCAAATAAGGGTCCCATATTCCGTGGCAGCATTTCCTCTACACAACAACACACATGTTATGTTGTGTGCACAAAAAGCATTTTTTCCAGGGAGAGTCAACGAAACGGAAAGCGTACTCATTCGCCATCGCATGGGCACTGCTGCCGTTGCCCAAGGGAGATGTGAGAAAGGTAGACGCACATCATGTTACTTTCTTTCACACTATTAGGTAAACGAAGAAATGGTATTAAAACTAACATTTCTCGATTGCCGCGTGTGGGTAGGAGTGAAAAAGCCGATGCAATATGCTTGATTCCACCACCAACCAACCAACCCAACAACAGCTAAATAAAAACCCCGTCACGAGCAAGCAAGCGCAAAAGACTGCTGTAAAACGAGTGCTGTGAGTGCTCACCTGTTGCTTATGCAACGCGCACTGCAACTGCAATTTACATATTATTTTATCAGTTTGTTTTTATGCTAGGCTCTAGAGCACCGATGTGCTACTCTGCTAGCATTTCCTGACTAGGTTAGTTTTCACTTTTAAGAGCTACCAAATCCGTGCACATATAAGGATCGATTTTATTGTATAGTATTTGCAGTTATTCCGCACTTTGCAAGCTTTCCTTCAGTCAACTCCAGCTCCATTCGAAAGAGACCAACAAAACGTTCTTATATATAATCAATTTCAATCAACGATCACTCTGCTCTACGCATTCGAAAAGAATCTATCAGAAAATAGTACTAGAGGTTCCAACACAACCCACACGTTTTGTGCTTTGGCACGATACGGGAGTGAACGACACACAACAGACACAGTCAGTCGAGGTGTGTAAAAATAAAACCAATTTAGCAGCAGTTGCTTCTCCGAGCAGCGCAGAAATACACCAACAGTAGCAACAGAGCAATCTGCATTTGTTTCCGTCCGGTAATGGGTGCTCTATTTTTGCTGCGCGCCATCAGATCAACACGGTGTGATCGATCGTCATTACCGGTGTGTTGCGGTTGGCCAGTCGCACATGGGGCACCGGCGTGCTACGAAACAAATAGAAAATGCGCCCTCTTGTTGGCCGTTGTGGAGTAAATCGAAGTAGCGACTGGGATGATGGTGCGCGACCAAGCGCTCATCAACTTCCGCTGCCAAACAGAAAATATGAAAAGGAAATAATTTAAACAACCGTCAGTGTCTACCGTTGGCCTGTTTGGTGTGTGTGTTAAGGCCAGGAGCACATAACTTCACTTTAAACAAAAATATGATAAATTATTAAGTGTTTTAAGTTTAATGTATTATTGTATTTCAAATCGATTTGTCTACACTGCCCTTGCCTTACGCTATCCGACATTTTTGCTGGTCAAATATTTTATTACTACCCATGACAACTAACTAAGCATGCTGTTAGCGTATTTCCTGCTTACTGCATCACCACAAATGACAACCAATAAAGGAAGGCGAAAATATGAAATCCATGAGATATGCACAGTAAAGCGAGGAGGGGCAGGAGTTATTTGTGCAAACTATACAGAATGCATTTATCGCCAACTGACGCAGCGTGTTATCGATTCAGCGTGTTCCACACGAGATAAGGGAAGATGTGGTTTTGCACCACCCCATCGTGAGACAGATTTGCGTTTATGTATTAGTTTTGAATTCTATCGTTTGCATTCGTGACTCGTACTTGGAACTCGCTCACATTGTGGTCTTCGAGGGACACACAAACCGTTTTCCATGGCCAACACACCAATGCTGCTTTTTACGTAATATCGCATCATTTTTCACACCCAACACACCTTTTGTGCTAACGGTGAAATATGACCTACAACTCACCTCTCTCGCTCTCACACAGTGATGATCAAGAAGGTTGAGACGCGCTTGGAAAATGTTTGCTACTCACGGTATAATTGTTTCATTTTTCCCTATTGTGCGAAATTCGTCAAAAGTCATGAAACATCTCCTCCATGACACAACAACCCCACGAAAAGAGGGGTGGGCATCACCACCAACATCCGATGGCCATTGAACAATCGTGTATAACCGATTTCTTTGTTGGCATTTTTTGGCAAAGGGAAATTTTAATCTCCCCCTGTCTCTCGATTTCCCCCCAAATACACTCACAAACACGACACCGCGCACACGTTGACAGGGCGTGCATGGAGAGCGAATGGGATCCGGCCAACCGGAACATGGGTGTGCTGTTTTTTTTTTTTCGTCGGTTGGCCGTACACCGTTATTGTGTGTCGCCAGCCATGCAAAAAGGGATGATGGAAAAGCCAGCTCAACAGCAACACCACCACCACTGCACACTTTTCGCTTTTCTTCCGAATATGGCCACACACTTTCGATTGTCGCTTGTTTTAAGGGCGCACGTATACAGTCACACACACGCTTGATTAAAAAGGGAATAATTTTCGCCAAAACAACACAATGCTTTTCCCCGGCCGTACGAAATGCACACAATGATGTACACGGACGCAAACCAATATATATATATAGATAGATGTACACATAAGCAAACACTCTTATTACACTCTATTGAACACCAACGAAAAGGTTATTACCGGAATGAGTAGGTATGGGAGGAAAGGAAAAACGAATTTCCTTCACAGCCTACTACTTCAGGATCAGCGACGGTGTCCTGGGGATATCAGCCTGCAAAAACGTCCACCTTCCTAAACACACACACACAATCCCGCACACAAAACAGATGTTGCGGATAAAGTGCGCGTTTGCTTCTGCTGCTTTCTGCTCCTATCGGTGCTTGACAATTCGTCGTACTGAACTGCTTAGAATGGAGCGCCGAACGTTATATATGATGAAAGCACTCTTTGGACGAGCATCATCGTTGTGTTGGGAACGCGGCACCGCACACAGCCCTACAATAGCGCGCCCCAGCATACTAGTGTGAATGTGTTTGTGTCTGTAGTGATCCCATTCCCCCATCACGTCATCCGGCAGTGCAGTGTTTGACGTTCGAATATGGTTCAATCTAGACCAAACATGGACAAGAGAGGGGTAGTAAGGAGGCACGCGAGGGTAAAGGGGAAACAAAAGCAAATGATCCCTGCACTCCTATCAGCACCAAAAGTCCTGAGTCTCCTTCAGGAGTCTGGAAAGCACGCCTCGTGCACTCACACCCGGTCCCGGTCAGTCCGGGATAGATAGGGGTTTGCGAAAGCGGGACAGCAAACGTTAGCAACAACGTGGAGCAAGAAAGTGAGAAAGCAAATAAGAGACCCGCTTTCCAACACCGGCGTTCTCTCTTTGCCCTTTCGGTGCTACACCACCTACCTTACCACTTCCCTTCCCAAGGATTAGCAAGATCCTCTATCTCTTGGCCACACCGACCAGGTTCTTTATCAATTGTAAGCCGAACGCTTTCACCACCAACTGACGTCCCACCCTGAACGATTACGAACGGGCGCGCACGTACTCGCTTTTTTAGAATTTGCACAATGCTGCCCATCACCTTTGCTGTACTCACCTTGATTCTTCGGACTTATCAAAATTTTGGCAAACAGCACAACACCACCAACCAGCACGGCAAGCAACCTCTAGGTCTGCTTTGATGCGCTGATCGCAGCGAGCACAGAAAGATTGTACCCTTTTTTTGATGCCCACACTCCTCTCAAAAGCGCTGGTTCGCTCTGGAAAAGCAGCACTTTTCCTAGAAGCACAGTGAAAAGAGGTGTACAGCGAATCAAGCGAACCACACGAATGATCCGTGCACTGCAGAATACACTTTTCACGACCACGCTCCGAAAAGAGTTAAACGGAAATGTGTGCACACCGGTTCGCGCGAGGGGAAAATGTGCGAAATCGTACGATATTCTGCTGTGTGGCTGCCTTGCTCGAACACACACACACACACATCGGGCGGGCCCGCTCACGTACACGTTTGGGAGAGTATTGGTATCGTGTTCTTCGCTCAACGATAAAATAAAAACGAAATTGCGAGCGAGCATGGTGTTTTCAACGTTTCAAATCATTTTGAACGATTTTGTGCGGTATGTTGAGTGGAGCTATCTATTCAATTTGGATTGTATTATTTGCCAGTGGCATGGACTTTGGCACTTTTCGATTATCGTACGCCAGTTTATCAGCCAAACTTGAAGTGGGTAAGTTAAGTGGTTTCTGAATTACTGTTGTCCTCAATCGTTTTTCGCATGTTGCAGGGTTTGACATCGATTGGTCGACCGAAAAACAACACCGCTTCAGATTGAACCATCCTATGTCTATCCGTTTTGAAGTGAAGTTACCGACAAGATAGTCCTCTAACTGATAGCTACTAACGATCCGGTAATCCAGTTAATCTATTTGTGCAAAATTCATTGTTTAGTTTTTTTTTCTCCTCGTAACGGCAAGTCACTTTGCTTACGAAAATCTTCGTCGTCTTTTGTGTATTAACTCTCTAGCGCGTCAATCCAGCGATAAGGAAATATACGCAAATTGCGTCGAGTTTGAGCGGCTTTTTGGAGGTATGTAGATAAGCTTCGGCTTTTTTCCAGCTTAACCAAAAAATGGTTCTCACGCTGATTTTAAAAACAAAAACACAAATGGGATGGAGAATTGGGTTTGGTGTGCTGCACGTGTGCTGTCAATGATAGGGTTTGTTGATAAGCGGTTTGTTTTCGATGTTTTCTCGCTATCTACAATCAGTGGCTTATTACGCGATTGCCCATCACAGGTGTGCTTTATCTTTTGCCCAACCTGATATTCCCGTTGGCGATTGCGGCTATGATTTATTGGTCGAAAAGCACATATGCGAATCACGCTTCTGACAAGTGAAAGAATTGCTTGATAGACGGTGTTATGAGACCGGAATCGGAGCACTATAGCTGGATTGGATGGGTGGAACTATTTTCTAGCTGAAAGTCAACCCGGATGGACGTCATCCGCAGGCACGTTTTTCCTAGTGCATAAGGACGCAGATCACGTGTAAAGCGGAATTGTGTCGCGGTCAGGGATCAAGAATCTATTTTTTTCTGCATTGTTTACGTTGCGTCTTTTCCATTACCAAGCCAGTCTAGTATCAACCGTCGTCATTGGAATTGTACTGAACTTGTTATGCGCAATAGGTGCAGCTGAGTCCATAGCAGCGATCGCTACGAATTCGTGTATTAATCTGTGAGGCTTTTTTTTTGTTTGTTTGTGTTGCATATCAAAAGTTTTTATTCTATCACCGAACGTCAATAGCGCCATTCGGTTCGAGTCTCTTTAGATGCTAGATCATTTGGATATGTTGATGTTATTATATTTTTTGCCGATACCACATACACTAACGTATAGAAAGAATGGGAAATTATGCCGGTTACCAACAGTGAACCGTGCGTAAGCAGGACAACCATTGGTGGACGTCAAAATCGGCTGTTGTTTGCTGCTCGCGAATAAGAATCGCGCGAGCGAAGGAGGCTGCCGGCGACGCATTGAAAGAGAACAACACAACCGACTGACAACGAGAGCGCAACATCACGCCATTCATCCCCATTAAATTCCGTTCTTGCAAACTGCGGGCTCATGCTACCACTGAGTCATAAGTTTTCTCCCCCTTCCTGTAAACCTTTGTTTAACACATACATTCACGTAATTGTTATTTCGTGGCCTAACGGGCGTTGCGTCCCGTCACCCAGTGTCGGAACGCATATGCAATGCGTACACGTGCACGTGTGACGTGGGGCAATGCGTTGCTATTGACCTTCAGCATTGGTACGCCTCGCGCCATTTCGCGATGCGCTTTGAACCCTTCGAATCATCATGCCGCTAGGTGCACCACATCATCTCCGGACTCGGGCATCGGCTGTTAGACATCGGTCGTTAGACTTACAGCATATGATGCGATGCAGCTGTTCCGTTGGTTAAGAAAACCGTGTGCAAATTGCGTACGGATTGCATAATACCGCTGACGGTAGAATAACTTGTCGCTTGCGGGGTTAGAACACATAAAACTGTTTTGTAAACTGTGTGTGGCAACTTACAATTATAGTTGCTAACTTCGAAAATAAAGACTCAAGGCGGGGTTTAGAGCTTGAAGGTGCAATTTAAACTTCTGCTGTTGCTCATGCACTGTTGATGGATTTTTATTTTGTTCTTTAGGTTCGTTGAATAACAAATGAATGGTCATTTCATTTAATCAAGCAAGAATCGACTCATTTAGATTCGACATTTTGTTCGTATATTCTCATCCAGCAAACATCGGCTTTTATTTGAACAAATTTCTCGATTTACCTGGCTGGCAGCACGGTCTCTATCGCACGCTAATGTCAAGTTGCCAAACGTCAAACAGCTATAGTTGTCCCGAACTGGAACTGTGTATGGGGGAGATGTGGTGGATTGTCACAACAATTAAAGAAAAACGAAACGAACATCCCGAAAGAGCTGTTCCGTAGGCAGTTTTTAGTCAATAATAAATAAGTAAAACTACCCAAGGTTCAATAAATTGTACTGCTATAATGCCGGTAAGTTGAAGAATCATACGAACGATGCTGCAACAAGGTTAAGCTTGTTGTGGGAATGTTTGTAATGTTTTCCCGATACCATTAGTCATCACACGGACAAAACGAGTCGGGGTGTGTCGTTGATCGGGCAAAACGTCCCATAGATAACAGTGTTGATAACGGAGTTTCATGTATCGTATTTCAGGCATACCATTCACAAATAAAGGATTACTCGCAATCCGTGGGTAATATGGCCATTTTGCCGATCCGGACGCAGGCTCGAGGACCCGCTCCAGTGAATGCTAGCCTCGAGCAGGACATTATCGACGAAACGCTGTATTACTTCAAAGCCAACGTGTTTTTCCGCACATATGAGATCAAGTCAGAGGTCGATCGGGTTCTGATTTACATTACCCTGTACGTAACTGAATGTCTGAAGAAGCTGCAGCGATGTTCGAACAAAAACCAAGGCCTACAGGAAATGTACACGTTGGCCATTTCGCGCTTTGACATTCCGGGCGAAGCAGGCTTTCCACTCAACGCCGTGTATGCCCGACCTAACTCACCAACGGAGGCGGAACTGATGAGACAGTATTTGCAGCAGCTGCGCCAGGAGGTTGGCATCCGTGTTTGCGAACGTGTATTTTCCGGCGAGGACGGCAAACCGAACAAATGGTGGCTCTGCTTCGCCAAGAAGAAGTTCATGGACAAGTCGCTCTCTGGCCCCGGGCAGTAGACAAGAGGGATGTTTCTGTTGCGATGAAGATAGGGACAAGGGAAAGTTTTTTTTAAATTGTGTTTATGCATTTGTGTCCCAATCGCTTTCCGTTTTACATAGAATAAATTTTCCGTAAGTTCTCTACACGCACGCGTCTTCCGAATGATTTACTGCGCACTACGTTAATACGGGCTCTTGGAGGCTTTATTTTTCAGTGTTGATTATTTGTTAATATACATATTTGCTATCCAAGGGACGTTTTGGGCTGCCCAAATATCACGCCTCTAACTCTCTATCTAGCGGTACAGGTAATCAGCGTTGATGTTGGTTGCGATTTCCGATTCCCATTTGTCACCATTGCTCAACAGCTTCTCTTTGTTGTACAGCAGCTCCTCATGGGTTTCGGTCGAGAATTCAAAGTTCGGTCCCTCGACGATGGCATCGACCGGGCATGCTTCCTGACAAAAGCCACAGTATATGCATTTGGTCATGTCAATATCGTAACGCGTCGTACGTCGGCTACCGTCGGCACGCTCCTCCGCCTCGATGGTAATTGCCTGCGCCGGACAGATGGCCTCACAGAGCTTGCACGCGATGCAACGTTCCTCACCGCTCGGGTAGCGGCGCAGTGCGTGTTCACCACGGAACCGCGGGCTGAGCGGTCCTTTCTCAAACGGATAATTAATGGTGGCCGGTTCCTTGAAGATGTGCGCAAGGGTGACGGCGGCACCGCGGAATAGCTCCGTCCAGAAGATAGTCTGTGCCGCACGATCAGTAATTTCGTTCATGTCCATGCTTTTCTCCTTATTGTTCACATAATAGTATTCCTCCGGTTTAATTGCAGCGGGTTTTGGCTGCGTGCTGTAGCACCGCGCGGTTGCCGTAACCGAAGACGGACGAATCAGACGGCTGCCTAAAGTACACGACAGGACCGATCAACCGAAAGTAAGGAAAGGAATATTACCACTGGACCGATGAAATCAAGCGGTTCACACTTACTCTGTTTGGCCAGCGAGAAGATTTTTATGGCCGACATGGTTGCTTTCGTTGTATTCCGCAGCGGATATCCGTGAATCGTTCTATTTGCAAACTATTGCAAAACTTTTTTCGGCTCGTTGCTGCTTTGGAGATAATTTTGACAGCACTGTGTGAAGTTACGTAAATTTACGAATTAATTTCCATCATGTTTGTTTACAACCTTACATAAGGTACATATAATAAAACACACGAAATATATTGCTTCAAAAATTTAAAAAGCATACTATACAATGAAATAGATATCAAATATGCAAAATTCAGTACAAACATGTTCGAGAGTGGATGTACCTAGATTATAAACATGAATAAAAACAAAATCACACGCTCTTTTTACACCTTCAACCACTATCTTAATCTTGAGCGTAAGTCCAGAATGTCAAAACTCTTCCGCTGTCAAATGTGACAAAATTTTCAAAGCCAAAAAGAAAAAGACAAGCGCGTCGCAAAGTGATGAATTTCGGTGTTTGTTCCACCGTAAATCACTACCGAAAAAGTTCCTTTACCCCGACATAGTCACAATAGAAACAACAAACCATCATCCCTGCACTACAATGCATAGAAATTAGGCCACGCATGCTGTCGGCGAGTGTGTTTTGTGGTGTTGTTTTGCATGCCTTCATGATAGATAGGACAATGGGGGCTTGAGGGTCGGTGAAATGCACTTCCCTCTCACTTCATCTACACTTTAACTGCCACACAGCAAATACAAACAAAACTTTGTGGTGCAACTTGTCGTGAAAATTCGGCATGTTCGATGTTCGCGCGTCTTGCACAAACAATTGACCACAACTGACTGTTTCCGCTCGGTGCATTTGTGAATAAATAAACTACCGTTTTATGTGAAAAATGAATCACGATTTGACGGCTGTAGGGGTAAATTTGGAGAATCTTCAGATTAAGGATGATCTATTTAAGAATGTGAAGTGTTTTATCACAGGATCGCTTGATCCGAAGGTGAGTGTATTAGGAAGGTATTGTGGTTGACTATCATCAGCAGGTAATGTTTTTATATCATCATTCTTCATTATACGATTCTTTCAGATAACTAAACTACTCGAGGATGGCGGTGTGTCACTGTCTAAGTTCATGGACTTCAGCACACACGTTGTGTGTGGAGAAAACTACGATGAGAATGATATTACTGAAGCTGGCGAACTGTACGACATACCATCGGTTACCGAAGCATGGGTAGTGGCATCTGCACGGCTGGGCCGATTAGCCTCGACGAAGGCGTACTTTCCTCTGAAGTCAGGCATATTTTGTGGCCTCCGGTTTGCCGTGACGCAGGTGGATATCCGCGATCTGCGCAAGTTGTATGCCGTGCTCACGTTTCATGGCGGTACCTTCAATAGCCGGCTAGATCGTACCACTACGCATCTGGTGTGTGGTAGTGCAAGGGGTCCGGCCTACACGAAAGCTCTCTCCTGCGGTTCGGGTGTGCAGATAGTGACACCAGACTGGGTAGCAGACTGTTTGAAAACCAGCAGCCTTAAACAGGTGGCCCTGTACCATCCGAGGCTTTTGCGTGAGCAGGTGTACTTTAAGCAGGCTGGACCGATTGGTGGAGCAAAAGCGACACCCGAAAAGCAACCGTTAAATAACATTTTAGGGTTTGATTTTGAGGAGGGGCTCGCTAAAACGGAGGTTCCAACGAATGGTAAAAAAGATGATCCCAAGGCAAGACCAGCGGGTGTCGAGGGTGGTACGAAACAAGGGTCACCTGTGACAAAACAAACGGCTGGTGGTACAAATGTTAGTAACCTGCAATCGACTTCCCCACGTTTTGTCAGGGCACAAGGACAACAGCAGCAACAACAAATGCAGCAGCAACAAGTGCAACGACTTCGTGGACCTGTACCGCAAAGTCCAAACGTGCAACAGCAGCAGCTACAGAAAGCCCTTCAGCAGCAGCAGCACCAACAGCAATTACAACAGCAGCAGCAACAGCAATTGCAACAGCAGCAGCAGCAACAACAGCAGCACCACCACCACCAGCAGCCCCAACTCCAGCAGCAGCAACAGCAGCTGCAGCAGCAACAGCAGCAACAGCAACAACAGCAACAACAATTGCAACAGCA
>KB690090.1:0-35523 GCA_000349165.1 Anopheles christyi | reverse complement strand
GCTAGTATCTTGTTGATCGATCCTACGACGCATCACGGCTGGGCTCATATAAATCAAGATCTCTCCGACCATGCTTCGGTGTTCCTCAGGACAGTAATCTTGTGCTCTCCTGTTTGTGCCACACATCAACGACCTGTCGATGGTACTTCCTGATGGCAATTTTCTGATATACGCGGATGATGCATAACTCTCACTTTCTCTCTTGCTGGCCTGCTCACAATAGAACACGTCGTTGTGACATGGCCTAGTCAACAATAACTCTCCAGGATGCTCAGTTCCAGGCTGCAGCTTCCCATCTATGTAGGCATCCGATCTCCGACAGATCTCGCTTCACCTGATCCAGCCAACGAACACGCTGTGCTCCCCTACGTCTCGTGCCGCAGTAGGGGTCACTGACGAACACCTTATTTGCGGGTCATGAGTCCGACATCCTCATAACATGCCCCAGCCATCAAATCCTGCCGACTTTCGCCACCGTCAGGATGTCCGGTTCACCGTACAGCTCTGCAAGCTCGTGACTCATCCTTCTCCTACACTGTTTTATTGCTATTAGGTTGATATAGCGCATTCAGGTGCAATCCACAAACAAATTATACGCTAGGCAATGAGCCAGTGTGAGTACCGAGGCGAGAAGATATGATTATGCGATCGTGCAGTGCATTTATTTTCACCTCGTCTGTACTCGAAGAAAAGCAATTACTCATAGAAGCCTTTCGTTTGGTTTACATCATAGTAGCCGTTATGAAACTAGTGACAATAAAGTATTATTCTAGTTTGACACTGCATACTACAAAGGCCGTTTTTACTCCTATGTCATTTTTTGTAACAATCTTCTTCATTAACGCTGGAACAATTTTAATAGTCTGTGCTCTGATTTTGTGATATCTTGAAAGTCTATATGACACGATCTGATATACATCTCTCGCACATACTGAATATCTCAGATAATCTCTGACAACTGCTTATTTCCTTGCCTAACATGCTATTATAACAATAATCTCCCTTACCAAATACGGTACACGTAAACAAAAATCCACATATTCTGTGATGTGTGTACCTTAAGATATGCCGTTAAGTAGATCGTCATCTGAGATTAGCAAACAATCGTACAAGAATGCATAATCACGTAAACGAAAACTGACCAGTGGATCACGTCAATCGGCAGTGGGATGGGTGTATTGATTGTTTTCCTTTTTGCCCCTCATGTAATCGGTCAGAATGGCAATGGATGCCACCGCTTTGCATAAGGCATATGTTTCATTCGGGCATGAAAGAACACTGGTGGGTTACATCTAAAAAACTGCACTTCTTTCTGCGGATCTATCCAATGTACAGCGCCCCTTCGTAGTCTAATAATAATCAAATTGCAAACAGATTTTTTTTCCTTCCATAGAAGTCTTCTTCGCTATAATGTATCATGTTTTGACTTTATTGACCTGTCTAGTAAACAATGGCGTGCATTGATGAATAGATACATGTTTTGAGTAAAAAGGTTGGCCCATTCAAATATTCTTTTTTTTTTTAACGAACCACATTCCGGACGAGCATTTTTGATGAAACCGTTAAGGATATTTGGGGTGACCCGGTGGTCGAGTGGTAATGGCATAGGCTTGTCATAAGGACGACGTTGTTCGAATCCCGTTCGAACTGCCTACCTCGCCATAGGCAAGACTGACTATCGTGCTATGGGTACAATATGTCACAGAAAGCCTTGATCCGCTACTTGAGTTGTTGTGCCAAGCAAGAAGGAGAAGAAGATAAGGATATTTTGCTTTAACGAGTTACACGAGGCATGTTATTATTGATACTCTTGACAAATTACGTAAGTTTCTGTACAGATTTGCAATTACTTCGGTAAATAAATAAACAAACACAAGCCCAAACGTTTTATTTTAGTAAAATCTTTTATTTTTTAACACAGATGCACAGATTCCTTTATTTCACTCATTAGAGGCATTACAAAGTAAAATTCATACACATCTTGCACTTTCTACCCATCTTCTTTAGCCTTCACTTGATGTGTGTTACTGACACATAACAATGGTATTATTATATCACTATTTAAAAACGAGTAGTAATGCGCTACTACAAATACTTTTACTACAGTCCTGCTCATACTGTTCGATATGCAGTTTAGGTTCCTCAATATAACAACTAAGGGATACACATTTTAAGATTCCATGAGTGGTAGCGCCCTAGATTCCCGCACACATTTATACACATGCTACGCAGGGTTTCAATTTCTGGTTCTCGTCAAAGTGTAAAACACACACATTTTCGGGGTGCATTATATCTGCGTAAGCAACGGCACCGGGAGCTAATTGCTTTCACTTTTATTTCACTCTGACGTATATTCCGAAAGTATATGGCAATGGAGAGCATATGAGAATAGAGCAGTATTCCAGCGGGATGTATAATCAGTCCATTTTCTTCCGCATATTTTTCCTCAATTTCTCACAATTGCTCTAGACTGCCTTTCTCACAGTTTGTGAGTAAATGTGATCAGTTTTCCACGCACTGGAACCTGGGAACCTAGGAACCTGTAGGGAAATGTGCCTAGCTTCAACGGAGCATGTCTGCCCTTCAGCTCACTCTTTTTTCATACATAATGCTTATAACACGATCTGTTCGATCGCGAATCAACTAGAACGATGATTTATGTTATGTTACTTTGCTCAAAACAGACAACGACAACGGTTTCTGTGCGGTGTACGCTATAAGGGTGTTGGTACAAGAGTTGCAGGGAAAAATTGGTTTTTTTTTTCATATCGATGCACTCAAGAGGAAAATGATCGACGATGACGATCTCATACAAGCTAACGGCTTTTATTGCGTGCGTGGCCGTTTGCTGAATGTGCTTATTGTGTGACGAAGCAACGCGCAGTTTACTGTGATCCCGTGTCCATCGGAACGTTTTTGTACAAGCTTTATTCAGCATGAAGGAAATAATGCGGCTCACACATTAGGATGTGAAATGATCGATTCATCGATCATACCAATGTGGAAGACGGTACGGATATAGAAACTTAAACCATTGTAAACATTGGACCACACACACACAAACACGCGTACACACATGTACACATTCTGCAGGTTCATTGAATTTGGTATGCAAAAACAACACAAGAAATTAAATTGAATCTTTATACTGGACAAGATGCACACCAGATTCCATCCACACTCACGTAAGCTTGCGTAAAATCTATGAATTAAAAATAAAAACAAAAAATACGACAGACACAGGACATAAGTCACGCAGCAGGAAATCACTCGAAAAAGCACCAACAGATTCACTGCTCAATAAAAAAGGAGCGTTTTCAACAAATCGAGCTCACTCCAATCCGAGGGAACTTTTACTGCTCAAAAGAAAAATCTTCCTTCGGAACCGAGAAGAACAGATGGCGTTTTGGTCGTGTTTGTTTTAAAAATCAAAAATTGCTTCTTTTTTCAACACACTTTTTCCATTTCATTTAAAAATGTAAAATTCGATCAACACACGCACGCGCAACGTATTTCCTCTCGCTTTACACGATCTGTAGCTCCATGCTGTAGCACCCCCCGTTTCACACCTTCGTCAGCTCTCTCTCTCTACTTGTCCTTCTTGGTCGATTTCAGCTCCTTTCTCGTCTTGAAACCACGGAAGCTAGCCTGAATCTTGGTCGCTGCTTCCGTGGCCATCTTTTGCTTCTTTCGCACCAAAAAGCCGCGAACATTCGCCTGTATTTTGGTGGCCGATTTGTCCTCCACGGTGACGGAGGATGGCGCACCGGAACCAGTGCCAGCACCAATACCGCTCGCCATACCGGCTGAGGTGGTAATCGAACCCTTGCCTTGTCCACGCATCTGCTTGCGCACGCGATACCCACGGAATCCGGCCTGGATTTTCGTGGCAGCATCATCTTCCGACTGGGAGGAGTTTGGTGAGCTTGGATGAATATGCATCTTGGTTAGTGGTGTAATGTTCCGTATGTGATGTTGGTGTTGCGGCTGCTGCTGCTGCTCCTGTTGCGCTTGTATCGATTTTGAATCCCTCCACAGAGGAACCGGTTCCACTGGTGCGATGAGGGTCGGAGTCTGGATCACTTTTTTTTCACCGTATTACAATCGTTTGCCTTGTCTTCACACACATACGAGCACACGCGAACGCTGCCTTGGTCTATCTTTCCCACAAACAACGAATCGGTGCAGTATGCAGAAAGGGCGAAGATCGTTTTCTGTTCCCCAAAATATGTGTTTAAACTTTCGCTCGGAATCAAGAATTCCACTGTACACTGTATTTTTTCCTTTCCTCGATTCTTTACAACAAACGTCCAATGAAACCGTTTAGCTCAATGGGTGCCTTTCCACGCAGACTGGTTGTATCTATTGCGCAGATCACTACACGTCGAACCTGGTGAACGAAGTATTTCAAACTGAGAGAGAACGTGTTCCGCGAATGGAATCGTGGTCGCGTTCGGATGCGTACAACTCATCCGCCGTTGTTTGTTGCGAGCGGATAAAAAAGAGACAGTGTCTAGAGCAGCGTGTTTGAAACGAAAGAGATATCGTAATAAATATTAGGAGAGAAGCGTCCCTAGAAGATCAAGTGTGAACAAGAGACACAATGCAACCGAAGTGAGAGTGCTGCTGTTGACAGATGAATGGGCTTTTCGTGGGAGATGCTGCTAGTCGTACAGTGATGGTTATATGAATGGGATGTATCAAAACAATCATTTTGTATCAATCAATTGATAGCATTATTTGGGTTGTTTAATTGATTCCGCCGAAATAAAAGCAATGCACGATCACATTTTTTTAAGCGACTACAATAGTATCCACTATAATAATATAATAATACCATAATAGTATCCACTTTACATCATAACTTTTCTTCTACTATGGTTGTGGTATAAACTTGTAGTCTATTATAAAAATGGCATAATAGATAACCGATTTACTCGAATGCAACTTTTACATTTGTTCTACCGTTCGGCACTGTATCACAGTCAGCCTATGACGAGAAAACAAACAACAAACCTCGCCACACATTCCAGTGCGTCATACTAGTAGTCCCACGCGATCCGCGAATTATGGAACTAAGGTAGACCAGAAGCCGTTGTAGATCGATACAGGTCTGGGCAATGTACACAGAGTTCTAAAACTCTGGAATTGTTAACTAGGCTTCAAGATATAATATTGAACTTCCTGACTTTTTTCCCCAATAGTTGTAACCATTCAAAGTAACAAACGCAAACGCTGCTGATTGCGACTAGTCTGTAACGCACCTTAAATAACAGCATTTTCCATCGAACTTTAAAGCAAAGCACTGTAAAGTGAAGCTATCTATTTCTTCTTCTTGCTAGTGCATTGCACCCATAGGTCACTGAGTTTCGAAGGTCAAAACAGTAGTTTTGCATACGGCTTAAGCGGTAACAGATGGAACCGTTTTTGACAATCCGGTTGATGCATCGATGGAGTTCATGGGCATGCTACACAGCCAACAGTAGCACCAAACATACCTCCGTTAGACGCATGTGTGTTACCCCCTTTTCACCAATGCTTTTGGATTGTTGTAGTATCAATGCACCCCAATTCTCACCTTCCACATGACAGCATCCCGTTGGAATGGCAATGAGAAAACGCAGTAAAACCGTCTGTATGGGAAAAACTACTACAAAAGAGGGAAGAGCGAAGGTTAAAAATATGAAACAAACACACACCGTGTGCCATGGCATGACGAGGGGACACTATGCATACAACAGTACGTGGCTGTACCATTTGCCAAAAGCATCCGATGTTGGTGGAGCACGTTGGGTTTGAGCGCTGTTTTCTATTCTCCCGTACCTTCGTATTAAAAAGATGATCGATTTATTAATACTTACTACTTGTGGTATGTAGTGACATCATTACACGTGGGTTGGGATAGACACATAGAGGAATAGAACAGGAACTAGAAACAGCGGTACTCAAATCGCAACAATCTCACAAAACAAACCCGAAAGGAAACGCACACATTTACCAGGTTATGGTTTACATTCCGTGATTGGCCATTGTTGGTCAGGGTCAGCGCCGATTTGTGTGACGTTTCGTTGCGTCCATTATGTGTGGGCTTTTTGTGTGTTTCTTCTTTTGGTGTGTTTATTTTTTATTTTATGTGCTCAATGTTTTACTACAATGTTCAACGATTGATTTACGAGTTAGCTCTATTTATGGCAATGGTCTTGTATATTGTGAGCGTATGTGTTCCTTTTTTGTCAGATAGTAAACCAAACATGTGTCAGTATTACTTACCTTTTCCTTTACTGATGTTTTACATACAGCCGGTTAACCATGGTCACAAAATAGTTTGCCGTGATAATTGCCTTTTAAATGTTTCTTAAATGTTTAAAGCAGTATTGAATAGCCAATAAAGTTATTACATTGTTAGATTAAGTTCTTTCTCGCTTTCTCTTTTTTTTTCAGCACCTAATTACACCTCTCATGTTTAGTAAATTTTGCAATGAAACATCTACCATCGATTTATCAGCTGCCTGCATTCTAAAGGCTGCATCGAATGACAACTCGCAACTCAGCAACAAACCAAAATCAAAACCCTACACTCATCAACAAAAGTGAACGGAGAAAAGGTTTTCTACATTCGCCCAATCACTCGGGTTCATCAAACACACGTGGCAAACGATGCAGTTTCAATCATTGCGCACTTCATTCAATTTACATTTCGTCTTTCACCAAACCATAATAACTGTCATTGCAGCGAGGCACAGGAACTGTAATTGGTTCCTTTTGTTACCTTAAACCGTTCTAAACTGGCCATGGTGTTTCATACTCTCACACACACATGCACATCCTAAGTTAGATGGTTTTGTAAGCATTTCATCTGCAGTTTGAAAAGAACAACTCAACCCAACCTCACAAACGAATACGCCATTCGCTGAAGGAAGGTGAGTCGATGGTCCGATTCTTAAGTGGCATTGATTAGAGCTTAGTGGCGGCTGAGTAGTTGTTTTTTTTCATCGTGCCTTTATTGGACACTCCGTTCACTATGCTCATCTCCAAGTGGGGTCGAATGAAAGGAGTGTTGTTATACCGCCCGGTGGTGCGTCAATGATCGAGTGACCTCAGTATTTGTTTTCCAATTCCAACATGCTTTTATTGAGCCAGCATCCAATTCAATTCTTTGGACACACTCAGATGGTTTTATTTTTAACACTTTCCGAACCTGGGTCTGGGAATGTGTTGCACAAATGCTTCCTACTGGCGAACACGATTTCCCCTAACTAGAACTGTCCCACTATTCCCCAGGACCCTTAAGCGATCGGGCGTGATTTATTGTTACGACAACCCGTCTAATTCGATCGAACGCAGCTCTTGTGACGTGATTGTTTAGATTCGTTTAGATAATTCGTTTGATTGCGACCGATGCATCAACGTTGCATAATTTAACCGGGCACTAAAGTTGTTGCTGAGCAACTCGCTTAACGAATTCATTTAAGCGACAAAATTTGCCATACTTTTCTGTGATGCAGTTGTTTACTTGTTTTGTTTTACATATCCATCAAAATATTGCGTCTTAGTCTGTTCACACTTGTCCATGAAGCAAGCTCAAAGTAAAACATGTATCGCCATCAAGTTCATGGGGACACAACAGGGCAGCACACACGAAAATTAAATTGCTTTACCACCCAACGTACCCAAAAGCAGTTCGACACTAACAATCGCCACGGGGCATCATAAACCATCCATATCAAACGACAGCAAGAGGAAGCACAGTGTGTTGTGGGGATGGAGCATTTTTATTAGATATGTACTTTTTTTTTCTTCTCTGAGTTGAAATTGTTTTAATGTACAACCTCCTTGAACACAACACTGCTCGCTTCCAAATTATATCATCACAGTGCGAAAATAGTCTCGCTTGGTGCGTGATGATATCGTCAAAATCTGGCCGTCTGTCATTAACCTGCAGCCACGATGGCGTATGGGGCAGTGTTTAAAACATGCCTTATTATAAACTGCGTCTAAAAATTCCACCAACACATTCCATATGCGTTTCACGTTCATGGTTTGCTTTGGTTCGGGAGGTCATCCGATCGTGCAACTAATTACGGCTCACTTAGCCGTTCAGTGGTTGATATTACGTGCTTCCAAATTGATGACCAACCGGTATGTAAGGAAGTAATAAAAATAAAGTCTTTCATTCTAAGCCATTTCATTGAAACTCATAGCCCTGTACGGAATGTGTAAGCGTTGATATACATCTACCGATACTAACACAAAATGCTCTGAACATCATTTGACATCTCCAAAGCAAAACAGCGGTAAGCTAATGCTAAGCGATACCCCGTGTGTGCTTTGTTTATCAATTTTTCCCCCCATTCTGAGAGTCATCTGCCAACTGTCCCAGTGCCTCTCCGCACCAACAAATCTTGCACAAGGTCATCCGGGCCGAATGAGTGGGCCAACCAGCGAAACTCGCGAAATGCATAACCGCACACATCCCCTTACAGCCGCACCATATTGTCTGTTAATGGTGGATGGGCCCAACACTTTGCACGGCATTTCACACCATCATAATCATCATCTTCGTCGTCAGCATTGCTGTCAGTTTTCTAGCTCAACGGCCCGAATAGTCGTAAAATTTTCCCGAACCGCTGGCCCAAAGGGCCCCTTGTGCCTCCCTTGTGCAGGAGCGGTCCGAGTGGTGTAACGAGCAATAGTTTATTTCCACCATTTCTCGCCCTTGCCAACAAAAAAAAAAAAAGGTGGGGAAGGGCCTCTTTGCACATTTGTAAAGATAGATCTATCGGTAGAGTGGTTGGGCATACTTGAACTTTGGTGAAATATTACTGACCGCAAGGTGGGTCGATTGAAAGGCGTTACTTTACCGCTGTGAAACCGGAAGTCGAATGCACACGCTGTTGCTTCTGAACGGCAAGATGACGCAGTGAGATGTTTTATGCTATTCAAGATCGAAATTGTGAAACGGAGGTAAGATAAAGCACGAGATGATTTATCAATTTTTTACCTGTTACTTTTTCGAGAGACGGAATCGTTCTTTCAATTTATAATACATGTTTTTGTTGAGAAAAATTTCAATAAATCTCATTGTTTGGTTACGTTTGTTTATGCATTTCCGCTCCAGAAAGTATAACGTATGTTTACATAGTTACGCATGGCCGACGCGATCTCATAGCCAACATTGATCGTTCTTTATTATGCCCTCACAATCGCCAAAGAATGTACAACAAATCATATCCGGTGGAGAAGGAGCACCACTACCAAACGTTACTATTTCCCATTCGCCATTCGTTCATCGGAAGGGCAAGGGCAGAAAACGACGACGACCATGACGACGACGACGACGAAGACGATGACGATCTCCAACGTATTGTAACTATTAATAGCCAAACGTTCGATTCCGACCATACGGAAAGCTAGCGGACCACAACGCACCTCGCACTTGACCGGAGCTGCCAGCATGTCCCCGAAGAGGTAGTTGCGATGTTGCGAAGACACCCATATCGATCATGTACGTCGACCTGCCCCAGCCATTCAGGATGTCTACGGAGCGTGGAGTGTAGCTACGGCAGGAAATGAAGTTGTTTTTGGTAGATCCACACTGTACCGGTACTGCGCCATTAACCGCCTCACATCGCCTATCGGTAACATCAGGTTTCGTGCATAGGAAAACTCAACGGTGACATTTTTCGTAGGTGCCAAGGTCAATCCGGCTCGAGAAACGACAGGCCAATCTCTTCCGTTCGCGCTTTTGCATTTCTGGAGAGTGCCAAGCGGATGGTAAGATGAAAATATGCATTTCATTTGCACCTTTCGCTGCACCATCATCTCTCGAAAATCCATATGTCCTGCACTAATGGGCACTAACGGGGAGTGGTGAGGAAGGTTGAAACCTGTGGAAGTATACCGGGGTCTGTGCTCGATCGCTGATGGTAGCCGGCCGTTTCGGGTGGGTCAACGGATTGAGGTACTCTCAAAAATGGACCAGCTCACAACCGACGCAGCTTGTCATCCAATTGAGCTTTGACGTCAGTGCCGTACGACAGCGTAACGTTCGTGTGCGTTCCTGTATGTGCGACGGCCAGTGCTGATGCTCGTATGTTAAATGAGGAATTTAAACCATCGGTCTTTTGTTTTTGCTTTCATTTCCCGTGCTACTTCGTGTGCGTACTTTGTATTCGCAATCATCCCATCGGCCGGAAGGTTTTGCTGCTCGTAGCATGTCCGCCATCGTAACCCTAGAGTCTCGTGTCACTTGTCTCCAATTAACCTTTTTTTCCCATGTCTACCCGCCTGCCGCTCCAACTCATCGGTGGAAGTGATGATCGATTGAATAATGTCTATTTCGTCGTAATGACGCATCCCGGTTCGTGATGCTTTGTCCGTGTAGGGTTGAGAAATCGATGCGATAAAGACATTCACGAGATTTGACACCCAGGTACTGGATGTTGCCCGGGGAATAGGGAAAAATTCACGCCCGTATAAAATAACGGCGACGGTAAACACAACACACAAAAAACGCGTATTCCGTACGACCTAAGCTCAGGGTTTACTGTTCGTCATTTACTTTGTTCGCTACTAACTGACCTATTTCTCACACCCTATGAATAAGGAAATGGATCAACACTTTTTACACAAGATTCGTCCAACAAAGACTCTCACTCACTCAATCTCTCTGTCAACCGTGGCATGAAGATAACTGTGAAAATATCCGTTGTGTCGGTTCTACCAAACAAGAGCCATCATAAATTATTCAGATAACGTTGCATGTAAAGGGAAAAAATCTACCTAAAATTGGAAGAAACCAAAATGGGCTAACATGTTATAAACATTATTCGACAACGGAATAAGGCAATCTGGTATATTTCTACCGTTACATAGAACCATTCACCAGTCCCCTTAGTCGAAAATAAAACAATTAACACTTATGTAATGTTCGCTGTTTCTGTTAACCGAGGAACATTTACAAAACGAACCCATGCGGGCGTTTTCTGAAGGCTTTCAACACGTACATGTACATTTTACCTGACCCCTTAGCGCCTTATCAGTCCCTTAGATGGGTAATTTGTGTTGAACTGTGCAAACACTCACTTTTGGCTGACGAAGAAGGACGGCTATCGGAAGAGGTAGTGGCTGTAGATAAAAATGCTGCCTTAAATCCCCCAATTTACCGAACGGCATACTAAATAAAAGAACCACCTTCGTACAAGAGAATCATTGGCCTTTGGTTGTATTGAATTACGATGGTAAACATCGTCCTAAAAGTGGTTAGTTTAGTGTAAGGTATCATGAGAGTTTATCTCAAGTTTATTACGATATACTAAAGGTTTACCCCTGAAATTAACCTCTAACATGAAACCGGCAATAAATGATTGTATGGTTGTTTATTATTTGTTTTATTAAACACCGTTATACTATTATTTGCGTTGACTTGTTTCAAAATGAAATAAATCATTGGACTACAACTTTAGTAAGCTTCACTTTGAATCAACAACGGCATTCGAATACACCCTACAACACGATCAAATTGGATACATGTTTTATTTATTTATGTAAAAGAGAACTTGTCACATTACATTTGTCGATAATGTTGCTATATGTACAGCATTGTAGCCAACACAAATCCTCCAAAGGTACGACATGCAGCATGCAATTTACGTTTAAATTACTGGCTAGATCAAACGAATGATAAGCTAAAAAAAAATGCTGATTTCGTGGTAGCTACACCCTTTCTTCACATATTGTTCACCATAGAAACGGCATTTTCTATAAACACATGAGTGGGCCTACTATGAATGGGAAGTGTTACTAGGTGCAAAGAAAGCGTCGTCGTGAAATAGTAACCAAAATAAAATAAAATCAATTGCACTCACATGCGGCAAAGTAAAGAAAAAAATTACACAATGATTGTAATGTGCTAGACTTGTCAAAAGTTGATTATATTTTTTTAACTCAAAATTGTTATTTCATATACGTCACTACTATGAAACAGTGCACTTCACAGACCGATCGTGTTAGCCTATTGCATAATGACCCGATGCACTAAGTTGATACGTGGGCTTGCAGTTGCACATTACTTCCGATTGCCGTTTCCATTCAGCATGCCAGCACTGCTGATCCGTTTGCGCATGTGCTTCGGAAGTACCCGGATGACGGACGAATCGATCTGAACCGGCATCGTGCGCTGCCGTGCAATCAGTAGCAGATTCTGCACGTCCAGCGGTCTGTATGATGTCCGAGTGGTGGCGGTTCTGGGTACGGACTCAACAAGCACTTCCCGTCCCGTGACAGTCCCAGCTGGGCCACTTTTAGGTTCTGCAAGATAGAGAAAGCGCACGGAAGGGAAAGAACGAGCGGGAAGAAAGCCGAAAGAAAATGGGGAGGAAAAACAGAGAAAAAACGCTCAGAAATCACACGCAGATGGCACCGGGTTTCGATACAAGCAAAATATCTGGTAGTAGTGCTGCTGGTAGAAGTCATAGTAAAGATAGTATTAGGACGCATCGCGTGAATGCTCCGACAGTGCGCTGTTATCTAGGAACAGAACTTTAAACTCCTACTAACTTGATCGTGATGAGCTTAGCGCGCCATCCTTCGGTTCCCGTTCGTCACTCGATCCTTCGATAATATCGGGTTCTGGTGGCTTTTCATCCGACGACGGACTTTCGCCACTGGATTCACTAGCCGGAACCGAGTCCTTCTTCACAGCCGCAGCACTGGTTAGGGATGGTTTCCGATCGGTGGACACGTTTGAAGACTTTCCGGAGTCGTCTTCCGGCGTTGAATTGCGCTGCATTGCCACACCGCGCGTTAGTGTCATACGCCGTGCCACGGTATCGTATTCGTCAATGTTCAAGCTATACATCGGCCGTTTCAGGGTCGTGCCTAAAGTTTCATGGCACGGCGTTGTTGAATCACTTTCCTCTCCAGCGTCACCTCCGGATGGATCCGCTCCGTCCACCCGTTTCTGGTCCAGCTTGATCTGGATCACGTTAGCGGCATACTCTTCACCACTCTCGGCAGACTGATCCTCGGTGAACGTACGCATCGTGCTGTGGTAGTCACGCAGCAGCTTCTTCTTGTGCGTCCGGTAAGATCGCTGGATCTTGGTGGCGGCTTCGGCCAATGCTTCGTCCTGCTTGTGTTGTTCCTCACGCTCGATAAACTCGTCCAACGATTTGTCAATGGCGGCATTGCCGAACGACGCGTACGGTATGTTGGAGGAAGTATTCTGCGAGTGCTTCCGAAGGTAGCTTCGTGGTCCTGCCTGCTGGATCGTAGCCTGTGAAGCGATGGTTGACTCCGTATCAGTAGAAGCAATCGTTTCCAGTGCAGTGCGTACATTGTTCTCGTCAACCGACTCTACTGAGGAGCGAGTTCCATCCGGACAATCAGAATCGGCCACCGACACCGATGAAGCAAGTATTTTATTCTTTATATGTCCTATGTAATACCCATCAAATTGGTCCTCTTCCTCGACGTAGCTCAGATCCTCCTGTCGATTGTCGCTCGTATCATATTCGATTGCAGCATCGTACCTCTCCAGTCCCGACATCTCAGTCATGCATCGTCGCATGATCGGTCGCATGGGGGTTGCATCATTTGCCTGCGCTTCGCTCATCTGCTCCTCTGCGCCTCTGCTGTGTAGTTGCTCCTGAAACTGTTTTGATCGCATCGAAACCATTACCATTGGATTAAACTCATCTTGTTGTTCGTCCGCTTCCAGCGACGGTAGCTCCTGTTCGATCAGCAGAGGATCGGTACCGGTAGCCACCCCATCACCTGACATAGTCGTAGTAGTGGTAGTGGTGGTTGGTTCATCTAAAAAATCATCCGTAAACGTTCGCTTCGTTTGATCTTGGCTTGGATTTGAAAAAGGCTCCTCCTTTACCACAACGTCCTGATCATCGTCATCATCGATATTCTTTGCTGTATCCGCTGTAGTTGTTTGGTCAGCTTCAACTGTGCCACCATCAGCAGGATCCTGGTTTTCGAGTTCACTCTTCTTCAAACTGTAAAACAAAGCCTCGGCCGAATCTTTGCTTAGCTGGCTAATATCCACTTTCTTGATTTCTTCCAGCTCTTCTACCTGCTTCTCGATGCTTTCGTCTTTTTCTAAAGGACCTGTTTTGGAGGGTGTTATTTCACGTTTAACGCATGGTTCTTCGATCACTTCTTCAAGACTTACATCACGCTTTGGTGTCTCGTCGTTGGATTGCAGTGAAGGTAATGCGGATCTGTCTAGTGTATCTTTTAAATCGGCCGTCGATTCCAGATCGCCAGATGATCTCTGAGTTTCGGTTACCCCTCCTGTAGCCTCAGGATCAGTTGCAACTTCTCCTCCATCTTCATTCGATCGCATTTCCACTGATGCATCAGTAGCTATTATTAAATCATCACTTGCATCAAGATTGGATTCAATTGCTTTTTGAACTTTTTCCTCTACCTTTGAGTTTTCGGATACGTTATCTTCTGCGATTGTTTTTTCGGCTTGTTGCAGAACGTTTTCATCACTCAGCAATTTCTGCATTTCGTCTACTACAACATAATCTAACATGGGATTCACATCTGCATTCAAACCATCAGCTGCTGTTTCAGTTTCTTCCGGTTTTGCGATACTACTATCTTGATCTTCGATTTTCACTTCTTCAGGAGCTTTTATCTGTTTTTCATCTTGTTTATTCCTGCCATCTTCGTTGCCTGTTTCTGAGCACTCTTCTGGTTCTCCAAAGCCCATAGCTTCGTTTGTCATTTTGGGAGTTTTATTCATACTCTCTACAATCGAGTCATCTTGTTTGAGAGCAATGTCTTGGACCATTAGTTCACTATCGGTTACTCCAGGGGGAATTTCCGTGCCGCTTGTTGTAGCATCAGCGTGAACTACATCTTCAATAGAGTGATCCTTCGTTAACATAGTATTTGCATCTGTGACAGAACATTCTTCGTTTACCTCTTGATCATTGCTCTGGGAATTGGGTGATTCATTCTTTTCTTCAATCTCAAATTTTGTATCATCAGGACTATTTGATACGACAGCTTGCTGTTCGCTAGTAGACTCTTGATCGATCACAGCGTCGGATAATCGGTTACTTTTCTCTTCGATTGAGTCTGTAACGACCACTTCTGAAGTAGAAAGAGCTTCATTCCTTTCTACTGACACCATATTTTCTTGTTTTGTTTCCTCTGCTGAATCTGTCGCATTAATTTCTCCTGCTTTCTTTTCAGTTTCATCTTTAGCATCCACTAAAGATTCTTGCTGCTCCTCACTGTCTTGCTTAGAATTATCGGTAAGCATCTCTTTACAGTCTAGCTGCTCTGCGATAGATGTACTTTCATTCTTCTTTATATTAGACTCGGACTGGTCGACATCTGACGATTGTTCTTGATCGTCAATGAGTGGCATTTTACTATCGACCCCTGGATCTTGCTCTGCTGGCTTGTCTTGTACGAAATTATCAATCTCTAAGACATTTTCAGCAACCGTCACACTTTTATCATCTTGCTCTTTCGGTTCAATCAGTTGATTTGTATCGTTTACCTCAGGAGTTACCTTATCATATGTATCACTCAAATCAGCATCCGTTTCAAAATTCTCAACATTTGCTACTACTGGAGCAATCGGTTTGGATGCACCTTCATCCGTTTCGTCCGGAGATTCAACATCATCAAAGCCCATTCTCGTCGCAATTTGTAAAGTATCTTCCGTAGTTGCAGCAGATTCGTCCTCATTATTTTCTTTACTGGCAGGTGTTGGTGACATACTTTCAGGTTTGATATCCTTAATAAGTGAAGAAGGATTTGGTACAATACTAGTTACATTTTCAATCGATTCAGTTGGCTTAAATTCTTGATTTTCTTCAACGTTTATGTCGTTCACGACAATGTCAACACTATCTTCTCCATCATTTGATCTAGCCTGAACATCATCTTTGCCAGTTAGTTTAGACGTGTTAGATTTGTTTGCCAAAATTTCTTTGTTATCTTCATTAGCTTCATAAGCAGTGTTAACGAGATTATCTGATTGCTTTTCTGACTGTATTTCTATGTTATCATCTTTATCTTTACTCTCTTCGCAGACGACAACATCAGCTGAATCGTTCGCTGCAACTCCTTCCACTTGGGTTGGAGTCATTCCACTGTCAACTTGCTGCTCCTCCACTGTTACTATCTGAATTTTATTTTCATCACTATCCATCACTACTTCCTCCGCTTGCGACGTTTCGTCGCAGGCAACGAATTTCGCATCTTCTTTAGCCTGCGGTCCCTCCGGAATATCTTCCCCTTCGGTAGCACTAGATACCTTTGTTTCCTCTGGGACGTTTTCCATCTTATGGTCTTCCTCGGGTTTATAATCTTTGGAGCGTTTTTCCAATAACTCATCCACGTTCGCGTGCATTAAGCACGTTTCCATATCTTGCAAGGCCATCTGACTATTCGGCTCCGCGTCAACAGTTGACGCACGGGGCTGTTCTGCAATTTCTGCAGTACTAGGAGCCGTTCCTATATCATCACCATTATCAACTAACTCGTCACCCGTTTCTTTTCCACCTGTTCCGTCCGAATCCAGGATCTGCTCATCGTCCAAAATGCTCGAAACGGCTTGTTCCGCTTCCACCGACTGTGCACTTACTACCCGGACCGGAGACGGGGTCGCCTCTGGAGGACTGTAGTGAACCTTCACAATCTCCCGCTCCACCACCGGTACGGGAGCGCTCCCCTCGGAAAAGGATTTTAGCTGTTGTGGCTCACCCTCATCACTAACCGACGGATTGCCGACCATTGTGATCGGATTTTCCCGCTCTCTAGACGACGGCTTTCGCGCGCGACGTCTTTTACGGCCACGCAATTTTGATTCACTTCCTCCACTGCCACTTTCATCACCATCGCCACCATTACCGTCACTAAGCGAAGGGTCCTTTGTCAAGCCTAACTTTTCGCGGGTCTTATCCTTATAGTCCGCATACACCTGATACGCATTGAAAGTTGAATAGCCATGGTCGAGGTGACCATCGCGTTCACGGATCAAGTTTTCAAAGTATTCGGCCGCGTGCACGTAGAGATTTTCGGGATTTTCTTTAATCACGCTCTTGGCCAACCCTCGCATCAACTCCGGCAAACCATCAGGAATTTTGGGCGCAGATATCGGCATCCTGATTGAGACACTACAACACTTGCTCTTTACGTTAACGGTGCACAACGGGGAGTCGTCTACAACTTTCCGTTCCGGCTGCTGAAGATGGTCTAACTGTTCTGTAAGCATTAGCACCTAACTTTACCACAAAATCGCGCCACACTGCCAATCGATAATGTGTGTG
Source organism: Anopheles christyi (assembly GCA_000349165.1). Taxonomy (NCBI): domain Eukaryota; kingdom Metazoa; phylum Arthropoda; class Insecta; order Diptera; family Culicidae; genus Anopheles; species Anopheles christyi. Next base: position 18,214 of record KB690090.1, on the reverse strand, counting down.
AATGCTATTATGGCAGTCCGTTGCTTCTTATTTAACGGAGAATCAGTTTTCCTTGTTCACAAGGTTACGACCCGCAGTACGGATTATTACTAATGGCGTACGGGTTATACATAGGACAAGGCAGAGCGACTTTCCGTGCCGTTTTAAGGGTTAAACGTTGGTCGTCCTGGTAACCGCGATGGGTCAAAACAATACGGCTGCGCAGCCACAATGCTCAACAATAGCGTGTCTATGTTTAAGGATTCCTACGTGGAAAAAACCCAACAAAAATAAATAAAGAAAATAACCTAATTGAGAGGTCAACGCTCAACACTGCTGCTCTATACCACTAACAATAACAATCTTAATTTAATTTTGATTCAAGTTTAACCCCCTAGCGGTTCTGGATTTAGTTTTTATCCTTGCACTTCAATGACGCTTGAAATTTTGAAAAATACTTTTTTTGAAAGTGGTGTAATGCAATTTTATTTACAAATGCATACAGTTTTATTTAGTTTACTATTGCATTTAAAATTACCTCAAATGCATATCTTAAAAAACTGCTTTTCATTGGTGTATTGCTCTTCTGCCGTGTACCATAGAACTAACATTCGCTAAATATATTGACCTGGGCGCATTGCCAATCTTTGGCAAAGAATTTGCAATACATGTAACATATCACAACCAAGTGGATGGGGAAAAAACTGCCAGCTGTATTACCGACATTTTTTATATTCTAAACACGTGGAGGATCAATGACATTTTTAAATTACTTTGGGGCACATTTTGGATGTTTTAATATTAGAGTTAAAATTACAATTAACAAACGTTTGTGGAACAAATCCTTCTACCGATCTCCAGACACATAAATAATTACACGGAGAATTTCAAGGACAAACTACGCTTGCAAACGCCAATCAAAAGTCAGTGAACTGAGGTGGATTTAAATATTATGATTAGTCTAGCACGCCACGCCTTAAGAGGTATGTAATCATAAGACAAGGAACCAAACAAATCGTACCCTTGAACTTTGACCGTCCTGATGTCATGTTAGGTGACCCAACAAGAATGAGGTATGACTGCTAGCGATTAAATCTTAGAGCCATATGATTAACGTCTCTTTGTTTTCCGACAGAACATAACACAACCTGAAGTGATTAAATGATTTAGTCATTTATGTAGCTGACTTTCTTTTATTTCCCAGCAATAAGTCTAAAAAACGGATGTTAAACGGGCTTCAATTCAAAGAATCATTTCGACGGTTCACAACAGTTGTTGCTTTAGCTCAGCAAACTGCTGGAGGAACTCCATTTCCAGCGGATGAAGATTACCATTGGGAATGATAAGCGAATGTAACGGAGGTCCTAGATCAACGGATTTCATGTCGCTAAGCGAACATGCCAGAATTTGTTGAGTTTCATGACCCACCCGGGCAAGACCTACAATAAGTGCACTTTCGCTTAGCTGATGTTCACTATGCTGGCCAACATCTCCAGCTTTGTCTTGCGATTTCTTGGCAACAATCTGCATCAACTGGTCCGCTGCTTCGCTGACCGACATAAAACGTGGCGGCATGTATTCGCGTTTTTTCTTCATCAAAGATTCTAATGTTGGCTCTTTTACTTTGATATCCAAAAGACAGAGTGTGTGCAGTCCGTGTTTTAGATTGGCAACAATTTTGTCGTAAAAACTGTCCGGCTTCCAGCTATCGTCCCAGTATGGAATGGAAACAGTTTCGCCAAAATGATACAACTGCAGCCCACAGCATCCCACGGCATTCATAATCGAGGCGTTGTGAACAATGGATGTTTTTATTCCTTTTTCTTTTGCTCGAAGCATCAGGTCAGTGTGTGTGGTAGCCCCAAACGGATCGCCAACAACCAAGAATGCTACCGATATATTTTCGGCACCTTCTAAAATTTCATCTGCCTGTTGTTCCACCATTTCCCGATCGGCTAGAATGAGTTTTCTGTCGTAGAATGCTTCCTGCAAAAAGGGTACCTTTGCGTTACAATACAACATTAAAACCGGTACACTAAATTCATGCATGTTTACCAATTTCTCCTGTCCACAGCATAATACCGACGTGTACGATTCCAAATAAACGCGTTCACACTGTTTGATTATGTTCAACCCTTTTACGGTTATGTCTTCCGGATCACCAAGACCAAGTCCAATGATGTAAAACATTTTGAAACACTCGTATAATATTGAATTTGTACAGAAAATGATCCGTTTCTTCCGCACTTATTATCCACCGGCAAAACCCCAAACAAACACGCATGCTTTCGCTGACAGCTGTCGAATGTAAACAAATCGTAATTGTCATTTCTGGTGTTGCGCAAGAAATGAGTATCAGGGGTCGTCAAAAGCATAGATCTTCAGATATATTTATGTATTTATTAATTGTTTCCAACAATATATAGAATATGCAAAACATACATAACAAAACAAACATTTTATCCCTTTTATTCTTTAAGTACTCTCACCCTTTTTTGTACATAAAAGAAGAAAAAGCACTTCTATAATTTATGCATGTTATTTACTTCCATTTGACATGCTGATTAAGAAGCACTGGTTTGATTTCACTGCAAAGGTGACTGTTCTTTGTACAAACGACGAACCCGAAAATCTTGTTTAGTTGAAGATGTACAATTCAGCCTAACTTCAGTACGATCCGTGCAGGTGAGGTAGACGTGAATTGAAAACAATTTCACTATCGCTTACAACTGGTATGTGCATTGAATAATAATTATGACCGACAAACGAAAAGAGGGCACGAAGAAGGTAATATGATCGTGATGGCAAAATTGTGCATCGTGTTACCTTCATCGAAGACTTAATTATTTTTTCAGATAGATGAACGTTCCAAAACTGAGGAGTGCGTTAAAACCTTTAACGCAAAACCATCCGCATCGGTTAGCAATAAACGTTTGGAGGAATATCGAGGAAGCTTCTTCGATTTGCGTACAACATCAGGACAGATTTTGTTTATCGTGGTTACTATCGCGGCCGTAACTCTAGTGCAATGTCTACCAAATGATGCGCTTAAGTCTCTCTTGAACCTGCAGCTACCAACACAACAGTGTAAGCCAGAAGTACAGTTTGTGGAGAAGAAGATTGTTTCCCACGAGACACGCCCAAAGTATTGGGTATTTGGTCGCAACCCCGCTGGAGGTCATCTGGTGCATGTACACAATGTACTGCAACGACTCGGTATCGATCAAACCAGCAACGATACGATCGACTGGGATCTGCTATGGGCGCATGATTATCCATTCCGAAAGCTAAACCTGTACCGTATGAAGGGTCATCAGTTGGTCAATCACTTCCCTGGTTCTGGGTACATTACAAACAAGGTGGATCTTTCAACGACTAAACTGCCGTACATTCCAGCTGCTTTCAAATTGCCTGCTGAACTGACCCAATTTCGTGTGTACGCTGAAACGAATCCAGGCAAACAGTTCGTACAAAAGCATAACCAGCATCGGCATATACAGATCAAGAGAATCGACGAGATTGATTTTAACAACAATGATACCTTTATTCAAGAGTTCATCGACGATCCTCTACTGGTGGATGGATACAAGTTCGACATAGGAGTGTACACTGTGATAACTTCGATTGATCCATTACGTGTGTACATATACAAGGGAGACATTTTGTTCCGCTACTGTCCCGTGCCTTACTACCCTTTCAACGCATCAAATGTGGACAAGTACATCGTGGGTGACGATTATCTGCCGACGTGGGAAGTGCCTTCCCTGAAGCCTTACTATACAAAACATGGATATGGAATGAAAGATTCGTTTGATGCATACATTAGAAGTACGGGACGTGAACCCAGCACAATATGGGAGCAGGTTGAAGACGCTATACGATTGTTGATTCTAAAAAAGGAACCATTATTTACCGGGCTGATATCCCGGTATACCCACAGGCGAAACTTTTTCGAGATGATGCGCTTCGATTTAGTTGTCGACAATAAGCTGAAAGTGCATCTCATGGAAGCCAATATGAGCCCAAATCTTTCTTCGGCTCATTTTAAACCGAATCGGCTTTTGTACGAGCAGGTAATTTACAATCTATTTCAACTTGTCGGTGTTGGTTCGAGCATTCGGCGAGATTCATTCCGCAAACAGCCATCAGACACGGAAGCAATGTTAACATCGGTGAAGAATCTTGCCACGGCTGCAAACTTCTGCTCCGAACTGCCTTGTACTGAATCTTGCGCTCCTGTAGAGTGCCAGCTCTGTAGTAAGTGTTTGGGGGAAAACGACCGGGAAGATTTGCAACGCGCTTACCGGGAGCACATGAACCGCGGTGATATGAAACGGATTTTCCCAGTGCCCAAATCCGACCAGCATAGGGTTGATTATGAATCGCTCTCGCCAAAAAATCAATTCATGTCGAGATGGTTTGAAGAGAAGTGCAAATCAGACCAATCTTACTGTTAATGCGTGGAATGTTTTACACAAACAAAGATGCTTGTTGTTGTAAGATAAGATGCATTGCATTAATTCGAAACAATTTCATCGTAGTTTCAACAAAACAAAAAAATCATTTTTAAATTTTTACCACTGTAGCGTAACACTTATGCTTTACATAATGAGGGTTTTTATTTTATTTATAAATGAATAACACGTGTCGTTGTTACGATACTGAGTTGGATTTCATTTTTTTTTAATATTTCACTGACAAAACATAACTAAATATTGAAAGAAATGTTGGCTTCTACCTGTTTGGCCTATAGTCTTTAAACTGAATTAGTGTTTTCGCTTAAAAAAATAATAATTTGAGCTCCTGAATTATTTAAACTCTCAAAAGTATCAAAAGTTTTCTTATTTGTCAATTTTTAACCTTCCTTTAATCCTATGTCGTTATGCATGCATTGTTTATAGTATATTACAAAAAAACGATAATTTGTAAACTATCTATCTTTTAATTATCTTAACTTATCTTAAGTTAAGAAAAGATAATTATTTTTTTTTGTATTGAACGGCATCCAAAAGCAGTAGCTTGACAGTCGTGGTACAGATACGTCACACTGTCAAAATGTCAACTGATTCAATGTGGAAGTACCTCTCGCATCCTGGCAGCTGGTTCAAAATATTTTCACTTTTTCTCGCGTCTAGAACAACACCTGAGATTTTCCACTATAGTTTAAGTGTAATAACCGAAAATGGGTGATCGTAACCATGATCCGGGTATTATGGATAAGTCGATGCGGTCGGTGTTCGTGGGAAATATTCCGTACGACGCCACCGAGGAAGCGTTGAAGGAAATTTTCTGCGAGGTTGGCTTGGTTCTATCCATGAAGTGAGTAACCGGCCGCTTCTCTGAGCCATCGCAATCATAATTGTTTTCTTATTGTTGATTACTATTTTCAGGTTGGTGTACGATCGCGAAACAGGAAAACCGAAGGGCTATGGCTTTTGCGAGTATAAAGATAAAGAGACGGCACTCAGTGCGATGCGTAACTTAAATGGGTACGTGTTCGGAGGCAGGCCGCTTCGGGTGGATAATGCTTGCACGGAAAAATCACGCATGGAGATGGCCGCATTGCTGCATGTGAACCGGGCTGAAAGTCCGTATGGAGAACACTGTTCGCCACAACACGCCCCGGAAGTGATCACAAAGCATGTTAGTAGCCTGCCACCTGAACGATTACATGAACTGATGCTGCAAATGAAGCAGTTGGTTCAAAATAATCCGTTTGAAGCTCGTCATATGCTCGTCCAAAATCCCCAGCTGGCCTACGCTCTTCTTCAAGTGCAGGTGCTTACAAAGGCGATTGATCCGGCTGCGGCGTATTCCTTCCTGTACAAATCCCAATCTGCGCCTAGCTTCAGTGAGCCATTCCAGCCAAACCAACCTCAGAGTGTTATGCAGGGAAATACGGGACCATTTATGCCGCCGTACGGTGCTAATAATGGTAGTGCCGAAAACTTTCGCCCTAACGTTGATCCTCGGCTCGGACGACAAACAGCATCGGGCGCAAACGATTACGATCCCCGTAATCGTTTTGCGTCAGGTGGCCAGGCAGGACAAAGACCTGCACAGCAACCCCAACAAAATGCGGCTCCTTTCCCAACCGATCCAAGACAGCGTCCTGTCGATCCCCGTATGGGTAAGGATCCACGTTTGATGAACGCTGGTGCTGGTCATTTTGGACCGAATGCCAACCAACCGCCATCAGGTGCAGGACGATCGATGATTCCCAGTGCTGCATCGCTTTCAGCAGCATCGTCCGGGTTGAACCTAGATCCCCTTCCTAGCGATGCCACAGACCAAGAGAAAGCCGCACTTATCATGCAAGTATTGCAGCTTTCTGACGAACAGATCAATCTGCTGCCTCCAGAGCAACGCAACAGTATCCTGGTATTGAAGGAACAAATAGTTCGAAGCACTCAGATAAGATGAATTGAATCCTGACCAACGTCAACGTGGCTTCTATTTAGACCTATTGTGACCCAACAACATGCTGAATAAAATATAGAAATGTGCATGGAATTTAATGCCTTATTTTAAACATTATTTTTACATCTAAAATGCGGGTGGAAGCTTAGCGCTGAGGTCGTGCTCGAATGTGCAGTATAAACGACACGTGTCATCATATAGCGCAAATTCCGCCCTTCCTCCAGCGTGGCCGTGTGGCCTAATGGAGAAGGCGTCGGACTTCGAATCCGAAGATTGCAGGTTCGAGTCCTGTCACGGTCGCTCATGCGAATTTCTTTTGTTTTTGTTCGTGTTGCTTAGTCATGTCATATTGTTAGCTTTAGTTGTCTCTTTTTCTCCATGGATACCGCTCTTGTTATTATTGATCACGGTAATTTTACTATTTATTTCTCCACATCTTCCAAATATTTTCTTTTGTCAGGCAAATCTCACGAATCACACCAACTATAATTTATCTACAAAATGGCGAAAGCTACCACCATCAAAGAAGCTCTCAAACGTCTCGAAGATCGTACTAAAACTAACTCCAGCGATGAGAAAGAAATTGACCTCTGTTTCCAGTGGCCTCCCATAGAAAAAATGGACACCACCTTTTCAACGCTGATAGCATGCCAGTAAGTAGAGAGGTGCAGTAGTGCAATCTACAAACACAAATGTACACATCCATTTCTTTCTTTCGGTAGAAAATTATCTCTCTCCACCAATATGATTGACAAAATTTATGGACTAAGCGGCATGAAGAACCTACGGGTGCTTTCATTGGGACGCAACTATATCAAGGCAATTTCCGGCCTTGAAGGAGTCAGCGATACGCTGGAAGAGCTCTGGATTAGCTATAACCTGGTCGAGAAACTAAAGGGTATAAGTGTGCTGAAAAAGTTGAAGGTGCTCTACATGAGCAACAATCTGGTCAAAGATTGGGTCGAATTTAACCGTCTGGCCGATCTGCCTATGTTGGAAGATTTGCTCTTTGCTGGCAACCCGCTGGTAGAGTCGATGGAAGAAAGTATTTGGCGGGCGGAGGCCAGCAAACGCTTACTTCCATTGAAAAAACTCGACGGAGAAACAGTTATCCGTGAGGATGCTGAATCACAGAACCAGCAAGGCGTTGGGCAACCAGATAAATAAACTTGGTACTATTTTTTATACAAAAGCGTTACCCTTTCACATTTATCAACACGCGTTATGTATTATTTCGATCATATAAGACATGACTCAGCAATCCTCTTTATTTTCTGTTTCTTCAATCGTCTCTTCCTCGCCATAGTTTTCCGTTTTCATGTCGTTCAATCCTAACTCCTCATTTTGCTCGTGTGATCGATGGTAACGAATTATCCGCAGTGCCGTATCAGGTGTGCCATCGTCGTTGAGTGATTGCACGTAGCTGTTGCCAGTGGGATCGTCCATCACTATCGTCAGCTGCTTGTTGCCATCAATAGCGGCGTCCAGTTGGCCAAAAAACTTATCCATTCGTTCTTTCGTTTCAGCATCATTCGAGTCCATAAACATGCCGGTACTTTCCACCAACTGCTCACGAATCGCTGTCAACAAGCCTTCAATCGTGGTAAACCGTCCACCTAATGCGCCGGCACCGACCTCACACTCCAGTTCACGAATATGCAAGCTACAGGATTCGGATTTCAGTACGTCGCGTGCAAAATCTATCCTACCACGCACCGTGACCTCGATCTTCACTCCCTGCTCTTCGATGCCACCACCTGGTTTAACCTCATTCGTGCGCAAACCACAATTATCGCAAACCGTGGCCATGATCACTACCTCTTTGAAATGTGGAACTGTTGTTACTTTCATGTTTGTATCACATGGGGCAGCACAGTCAGGACAGTTCGTCTGAAATTGCAGCACTTCCCCCTGTAATTCCTCCAGCGGCCAGGCACCTTCGTGAATTGGTTTTAGCAAACTGTCCACTTCTTCTGGTACAGTTTCAAGCTTGGACGATTCTTCTACTACATCATTGCCCGGCTTGTCCGCAACTTCCTCATGTGTGAAAATACCCAAAATATGGTTTTGTTCTTTCGTTCGCTGAAAGTACGAGATCGTTGAAGCCGGATCCTTGTGCGGAGCATTTGGGTTTTCCACAAAACTGTTACCCGAAATGTCCGATATCGTCAGTGTGAAAGGACGATCCAATTCCTTCAGCGTTTGCAACTTGCTGATAAATGTATCAATCTGCTCCGCCGCTTCCGGATGTTGTATCCGACGGACCGGTTGATCCTGGTCCAGGCCACGTACAACCCGATCGATGATACCCTCCACCGTTGTCACCTCACCCTTCTGCGATCCAGTCGGAATCTCAAAATCAATCTCTTTAATGCGTATGCTCGAAAAGTCGGACTTAACCACACGCCTGTTCAGGTCACGAGGCGTCACAATCTCAGTACGAATTTCGATACCTTTCGGTGCTATCTCACCACCAGGTTGGATTTCATTGTTGTCATAACCACAATGGTCACATGAAAACGACATAATGACCACTTCTTTGTAGAATGGAATCTGGGTGAGCAACAATCGCGTTATGCCCTTAAATAAATAAAACATGCAATTAATGCCTCAACTATTGGTACCTTAACCCAACTTTCGTTATCGTGCTCCCGGTCAACTTACATTTTCATGGCAGTTCATGCACATGGATTCCACTTCTGTTGCACTAAGCTCAGGCTCTTCTTCGACATTTAGGTTTGGAAAAACGTCGCTCTTCTCTGCTAAAGTTTCCATTGCTGATTATAGTTGGATATAGTTGAGACGCGAGGAACCTCTTCCAAAACACACTTCTTTTCCACAGCACACGGCCAGTTCGGTGATTGTGTAGAAAAATACAAACAACTCTATACTGTCAGCAGATATGACGTTTTCTCATAACTAAAGCACAAGAGTTATATCGCCACGGTGAGCTCGAATACAAAAAGCCTTTTGGACAACAAATATCACAAAACCATGGATCGTGATGCTTGGGTAAATCACAAACTACAAATACGCTTTAAAGTAGTCTTTAAAATGGCATTAATATTTTTTTATTCATTTGCAAACATTCCCACCGCAAACCGTTTGAACTTTGGTACCCTTTACTACTAGTACATGCTATTGATTCCTTTGGCTCCCCTAAGTAGACGATAAATTAGTGTAGTAAAACCATATACGCTTTTCTTGGAACTAGTCTATCATTTCATTGTTTAGCAATAGCCAAATTGATGGCTGCTGTAGTAACTTACGACCGATGAAAGTTCGAGTAGTAGGTAGCAATCAATAGGCAAGCATACACCCAACCAATTTGACTACGTTCACATTTCAATGGCACAAGGCATCTTCTGCGCTAAAAGAATAGCGTTGCACATAAATGTTGCTAGGGAGGGTACTTTAAACGAATTCTACAAGCTGCAACGATCCGTCGCTACATCCGGCATATACGTGAGTTTTGTCCGCGCCAATAGCAATGGCATTAATGCAAATTCCATTAGAACCCAAAACCACATCGCCGTTTAATTTTGGTTCTTTTGCATCCAACTCTGACCATTGTTTGATTATACCTCCATAGCCAGCAGTGTACAGGTACTCATCCTTCGCATTCATGGCGTTAATTATCATATTATGCGCATTCTGGATTTAGGAAAAAAATAAAATTATAAGCTACAATTCTGATCTACGTTTTGTTCTCTTTGAGCTTACCTCTTTGGTCCAAGTTACAGGATACTGTTCTTGTTTACTATTTCTAATCATCGTGATACCCAGTCCATCCCTCGTTAGTATCGCTACATTTTTGTAGACTCCATCCTCAGAACAACCACCACACAGCCGAACGGGGTATCTCCCGGGGATGGACGCTTTTGTCATAAAACGGCCTGAAGCGGATCCTTCGATGATTTCCGTCACGGTCAAATCGTTGTCTCGAATCGAGTAAATTATATTGTTTTGTATGGCCATCGAGCGTACCTGTTCAACCACGTTGAACTTATACTTAATGCGATGGTTGATCCACTGCGTAATGATACCCTTATCATCGCCACTATACAGATTATCCTTTGGATCAACGAACAGACATTCGATCTCGTCCTTGCATTTAAGTAATTCCTTACATTCGTCGCTCGTGAACGGGTTCGTAAGGCATTTGATCGTCCCATCGCAACTGCTGGTATAGAGCTGGCCTTTCGAATCGATTGCCATCGCATAAATATAAGCTTCATGAGGCGTAAGCTCTTTAACCAATCTTAAATCTTTGGTCCATACCTGTAAAATCGGGAAAACATTAGTTAACAGACGAAATATCATGCATAAAGGGTAATGCGTAGATACAAGTTCGGTTATTTGGTTGATAAGCACTATCTCCAAAATCTCCAAAGGTTTTTATTAATATCTGTATTACATTTTTGCATAGCGCTTGACGCAGCTTGGATGTCGACGATCGGAAGTGTGAATCAGAAGCGAAGAACTAATTTTAGATCGCCGCTGTCGTTTTCGAGAAAGATCATCTTCTCGAAGTCAAGCGATGCGAAAACATACCATTTATGGTTAAGAGAATACTGACTCGCTATTTACCTTTACTTTTCCATCACCTCCAGCGCTGAAAACATGATCGTTGTAAAACTGAACAGCCGTTGTATCACTGCTATGTTTATCACTGTCTCCTGTGACGTTCTGCACTGTTGCAGGCATTTTGCGTACGGTGTACGGTGGCGTACCGTGAGCCACGGAAGTTCTGTCGTGAACAAAACTCTCGAATATACAGGTATGTTCAAAAATGAAATATGTCGATATTGCAAGCACGAAAAACCGATTCTTGCTGCTGTGCTGGGTACGATATATTTATCAACAATCACTGTTATCTGCAAAACTGCAAAACAAACGTGATGCTGAGATGAAAAAACACGACTGCACTCCGGTAACTTTGTCACACAACAACCACCGAGGGGGGAAGAGTTTGCCGAATGTGTTTTGAACGAACGAATGAACGAGCTACGGGAGTTTCTGTCAACTGTCAAATCGGTTCGTACGTTCCAACGTCACAACAATTGACCACAGCACAAAACAGCTGTCCCAGTCAAGCTCGGTAAACATAAATAATTCCCCGGTAGCAAGAAATTTTCTGCTCCAAGGACTGGCTTTTTTTACAAGGCCAGGATGTAATAGTTGGACTTTGGAGCAAAACGGTCACCATTCTCCCAATCCCGTAGAACATAAGTGTTCTAATAATTGTTGCATGTGTTTTGGGAATGTTTTTTCGTATTTCGTGTCGTGGTTGTAAATAAGCAAACATTAAATTCGCTATGGGTCGAAATGTTCTAGTTAGCAGCTTGCAGAATGCCTCCTTCAGCATCATCTTTCAGGTACTTCTAACGATTGTCCATAAAGCTTACCAGTCATGTTACATTCTATCATTCATTCTATTTTAGATAATATGCCGATGTATCACGTTTGCCATCAACGCATTCATCGTAAGGAACGTTGGGCGGGAAGTGTTGGGAATTACGAACGTACGACTGCTGCTACTAGAAAGTACTTTGCTCTTCCTCTCAAAGGAAGCGATCATTCGCTCAGCTCTTAGCTCATGCCATAATAAGCAGTGCAGTTGGGCACAACTGATCAATCAACTGTGGATAACGTACGTTGTAGGAATGAATTGAGTAGTTATGTCTCTAGAAATCTAAAAGGCTTTTCTTTTATTTTCAGCGTTCCAGTATGCTTCACACTTGCTATCCCGTGTTTATACATTTGGCTAAACTGGCTATCGACAGTCGATGCAAACTACGCCGAACAGTATCGGTTTGGTTGTTTCGCGATAGCCTTTTCTTGCATCATCGAAATGACGGCTGAGGCACCCATCTTCGTGGGGCAGGTGTTTTGTTTTGTTAAGCTGAAAGTCATCCTTGATACCGGACATATCTTCATACGATCGTTCATTTTCATCCTGATCGTGCTGATGAACAAGGAGATTACAATCTATGCATTCGGGATTGCACAAATCACTAGTGCATGCACTATTATTATCGGAAACTATGCCTTCTATTACTTGTACATACCGAAGCTGCTAGAATATCGGAAAGATTTAAAAAAAGTGGACGACAAGTACATTCTTCGGGACCGGTACGGACAGCAATTTGAAAATATGGACGATTTTCCCTTTGTTTCGATAAAGCAAATGCTTCCAGGAATGCTTCCAAATCCGGTAAGTACGTAAAGCGAAAAAAAATGGATGTAGAAAAATATTTTTCTAATGTATTTCTCCCCGCTATGTTTTACGTGTTTACGTATTAGAACTCTATCTTCAACTCCGATCTACAAACGCTTGTGATGAGCTTTGCGAAGCAGGGAATCCTAAAGCAAGTGTTAACTGAGGGTGAAAAGTACGTCATGTCTGTTAGTCCGGTGCTGACATTCAGTGAGCAGGCAACGTACGATGTAGTGAATAATATGGGCAGCCTGGCAGCAAGATTCATTTTCCGTCCCATTGAAGATAGCAGCTATTTCTACTTTACACAAACTATTTCACGCGATTTGACGCTAGCAGAGCAGAAGCGTGAAATGGTCCAGGAAGCTTCGGACGTCCTTGCGTACATCATGAAAACGGTTACCTCGATCGGGCTGCTGGCTTTTGTGTTTGCGCAAAGCTACTCTGGCACAGTGTTGCTTTTGTACGGTGGAGCTGATTTCGTTGACGGTGGCCTTCCCGAGCTGTTACTCCGTTGGCATAGTCTTGCAATCGTTCTGCTAGCCCCGAACGGCATCACCGAAGGGTATATGTTTGCAACGAACACATCGAAGCAAATCGACACTTACAACTACTATATGGCTTTCTTTTCCGTCACCTTTCTGTTGCTGTCCTATCAGCTTACCAATTGGTTTGGGCCAGTTGGCTTCATACTAGCCAATTGTTGCAACATGAGCTTCCGCATCAGTTATAGCGTGTTTTACATCAACAAGCACTTTCGATCGATTGGAATGAACCCGTTGCAAAAGTCCTTACCCGGGCCGATGTACCTGAGCGTACTGGTAGTTTGCGGCATAGTGTGCAAAATATCGGAGGCGTACTTTCGCGAAAGGTCAATATTATGCCATTTACTTATTGGTGTCCTTTGCACAGGATTGTCAGTTGGTACGTGGAGTTTTGAAAATCGAGATCTTTTACGCACGGGATTGGCACGATATCGCACGCGAAAACAAAGTCTGACGCCTTGCGAAACTCATGTAAATTGATGATTCTCGTCACAATAAGCTTACTTCAATCCGTTACCAAAGACAGTAGCAGATAGATGCTTAGCAATCCTTCTAATAGCTATTCTTTTCCATTTTGTTTCCGAAACACATAAAAGTACTTGAATAGATTCGTTTTGATTCCCCATTTTCCTGCTTGGCAAACAATGGTGATTGTAGATAGGTGCCGTTATTGATACCGCACATTAAATTAATAGTGCTGGTCTCAATAAATAAGCAAAGAAAGAAAAACTACTATTTCGGATTGGAATACATATTGTGAGAAAGAAAATCAGTGGGAGAAAACGTTGTGTACATTCGTACCTTAATTATTGGTGTGATTCATTAGTTTTTAAACCAATGTTATGTAGATTCTTGCTGCTATGTGAATTTCGAAAATACCCTAAAAGTTTCTTCTGGTTCTTTTTCTACTTCCAAAGATGATTCGCTATGCCCTTACATGGTGTATAATATGAAAATTGCCTTGTTTGCATGACTTAAGCAATCTACAAAAAAATTAAATATTATACAACAAAGCAACATTATTTCTTCGATTTTTGCATACTAACTTCCGAATAATGAAGAGAAAGAAAACACCAATTTACAACGGATCTCCCCTATCAACTGACTGTATTACAGAATTGGGATAATATCTTATTTATGTTCTGACAGGTCAGGAATGATCGGACGACCTACAGATATTAACAGACCTTGAGGAGCACAAGGGGAATGAATGCACATGCAAAACGTGTACAGCAGCACATGAAAAAAAAAGTTCCAGCGGGATTGCACAGTTTCTATTCCAGTAGTTGCCCTACCTAACCACCCGTACGGCCTGAAAAAGATGTTCCTATCCTGCTGCCACATTTCCACCTCCATTACGCAGCTACGTTTATTCCTCCCATCTTGTAAAAGCAGTAAAAAATGTTATGGTCTTTTACTGATGACAACGCCTTTCGATGCGATGCAGAAACGCAACGCCGACAAACAGACGGGGAGTATTGGCGGAAAGAAAGTAAGAGAGACTGTGACTGGCTGACTGGCCGATTGACTATCCTCACTGCGAACAACTAACCGACTAACTGATCTGTGGTGGCTTTAGTAAAACATATTGGCTGTGCTACCGGCAGCTGTACCGTACGGGCTCGATCGGCTGCCACCGTATGGGTTGGTGGTCGTTGTCGTAGAGGTTGCCGTTGCCGCACCTGGCATGGAAACGTTGCTCATCATCGTGGAGGTGGATGGGATGTGCTGCGTTGAAAGAGAGCTGCACACAACGCCCGCTCCACTGTGGTTGCCCGTGGTGGATGTAATAACTGACGGATGAGTTACCTTGTTCTGCTTCAGGCACCACTCGACAAAATCATCGATAAGCACCGGCCATGCACCTTCGGCATCATAGTTGGACATGCTGTCATCAATGTACGTGGCAAAATCTAGGAGCAAGTTCCATGTATCTTTCGGAATAGATCGTTTGTGGTTTTCCTGTAAAAAAAGGAGGATAATTTTTGCTACTTATCGTGCAGGAAATATGTTAACTATGGCACATACCACCAAAAACTTGCACCATAGATCAAGAAATTTAAATCGATCCTTAAGTACAATGTTCCAGTACGCGATAGCCATTTCCAGATCGAGACCTTTCTGGCCTGGATCCTTTGCGTAATTGAAGGTGAATTGATAGAAATCTTTGAACCGTCCCGGATCCTGCAGTTCCTGCTCCAGCCTCGGTAGCTTTTCCTTTAGTTTTTCTATACTATCCACACCAAGATCGTAGAACCCGTTGATGAACTCATGCCGTGCGAACTCACACTGTGCTTCCGCTTTGAAGCGCCAGGCAATGATAAGCACCAGCTTCGATTCCGGATTTAGGTGTAAATCCTCCAGAAATCGCTCCACTCCGTCCGAGTTGATTTTGTTCGGGTCCGAGGGATCGCGATACATATTAAACAGCTGTTCGATTTTCTTTTTGTCTAGTTCGCGATAGTAAAGATCCGGGTTTTGGAAGTAGGTATCGCAGGACAGATCCAGTTTCCATTCATTGTCCTGCAAGCATCGGATGGCCGTCTGCTCTCCGGTGTGTGTTAGAGAGATAAATTTGTTCACCTTTACCTTTTGATTCAGCTTTAATTTGTTCTGCAATGGAGATGGAAGAGTAAATGATACTGACAGGGATCTAGGCAAATTATCTAAATCGCAAATACATTGTAACCCTCGACATGAAATTCACATACTGAAACTGTATCGAACACATATCAGTTTCATCTTGACCTACACAGTAATTTCGTGCTAATTAACCATTTTGCATGCACATACCATAGTTTAAGTCGGTGTGTCAAAGTCCAAGTTGTACTCAGTAGTGGCTTTCTATTAAGAATTGAATATTTCTCGTAAAGTTTAATTTTTTCTTTTAAAAAGAACGTAATGTAAACATTAAACTAAATTGTACGATATAATGACAGCTGCAAATCGAAGTGCTCAAGCCTCGTGTATACGACTCTCCCTTAAATTGGATATACTGAACTAGGTACGAATTTGACAGAAAATCGATCAGCCGTCGATTTTGTATTAATCGAAAAACGACACGTTTTTTCATTAAAATGAGTGCTTCGTTAAAGAAGTTTTTAATTACACTTTCTCAGATAAATTATCCATTTCAAATTTTGCTGCCTAATTCTCAATGTTCTCAGTGTAGCCTCACTTTCATAACGAGAATACTGACAGCCTGCTGAATGAGCTGTCATTGTATTTTGATGTTACGCATAAACTATCGCACCGTTTACCGCCACCTTAATGTTTTTCCTACTGCCTGCAGCATACCTCAAAAATTGGGGAGAAAGTACGAGTTTTCACGTTTTAGCTTATGTTGCAATAGAAGGGCGCGCTCAGTTTGGTGTGTTATCATGACACAAAACGCTACCTAGAAGGTGGGTGCTGTAGATAGTTGAAACGTTCCAAAAATAATACTTCATACAACCAATTGTTTTCGACGTGCGATATAGTGTGTGTATATTTTTGAGTTGTTGCTATTCGCTTGCAGTTTGTTTGAAATTAGAATTGAGAAAATATGCACACATTGCATACCTGAGTGAGAGTGAGTAATAAATCGTCAGCAAACCGCATTGGCTGTAGCAAATGGCAGAGAGAGAGTACGCAACAGACGGTGAAACTTCGTGACACGCGAAACATAAACGCGTTTTCGTCTTTTTGAGGTTTGTCCAATTATTGTTGTGCATCTAGTCCTCGGTTTCCTGGCTTACTGTGTTGGTGATGATAAAGTGTGGCTGAAATGTAAGAAATGTTTAGAAACGTTTTAGTGTTTACGTGCAGTGCGTTGGTGACCATCTGATATGAGTGTTTTACTAGCGCTACAAATGGTAGTGAAGAAATAGCTTCATTCCTCCTTGGCAGTGTGCGTATGATATTGGGCTGGAATGTAAAAAAATCCGTCGAAAAACCGTCATTCACCGTGTGAATGTCCGTCGCATTCTTCAGCAGTAATAGAAGTTCTTCCAGTAGACTAACCAAAAACCAACAAATCGTGAATATTTATCGTGCCAGGAAACAGGGCCTTTTTACACGGTCCGCGTTTTGCAATAAAACAGCATAGTGTGCAAGACTTGGGTTAAAAAGGTAAGTGGTACGATACCTCCGATACTAATCGACCCTGTGCTCTTCATTAACATGCACAATTTTCCGAAATGATGGAGAATCGAACAAATGGAGTTATCTTTTTTTTTTTGCAAATTTCTCCGTATTTGAAGGGCTGGGACTTCTTTGTTTTCACCTTGCGCGCCAGTCGTCTATGTGTTGGTATCACGGTAATGTGTGTAAGCGTCAAGTGGATAGCATCAGATGTTCGAAATAAACATAAGGGGAAATGTAGGCTAACAATTCTAGACCGTTGCTTGCCACCAAGGAACGCCAGTAACAAGTGTCGGGAATATTTTTTTAGTCTAGCAATATTTGTTCATGAGAACGAACACCTTGGAATAGCGCAAAGAAATCCATTTTAATATGTTTCCCGGAAGTCAACTTATTCGTTTGAATGAACGAATATTAATGTCCACTCTAAGGAATAACCTGGAATTAACCTGGAGTTTACCAACACGAACGATTAATAAGCTGTGCAAATTAGGCTTGGAAAAATCGTTCTTTTTTGAAGAACTTGAACGAACCAGTGCGTCCATTGATAAGAACTGAATGTGAACGGTAATTCTTCCGTTCGTCCGTTTTTTTTCATTCGTTCGTCCTTTCGACGGATAGAACGCAATCACCTATCTAGACAGTTCTTCGTTCTTCCGTAGACGAGCGGACGAACTGCCAATTTGGCGAACGCAGCTCGTTCGTTCACCTCATAGAACTGAGCGAACTGAACAGTTCTCGTTCATTCTTCCCAACTCAACTGCAAATAGCTTATTTTGGCTGTGGAAAATGTCGGCTTCTTAATTCCTTGTAGTATCTTATGGTTCTTAGTAACCGGAAGTAAAACAGAGAAAAACACGCTTTCGGAAAAGCGGCTAGAAATCTTCCGTTGAAAGTGAAAGGGAACGGTTAAAATTAGTCAACTCAA
>KB690079.1:0-14376 GCA_000349165.1 Anopheles christyi | reverse complement strand
CACAAGCTTATCTCAAATCGAATCCTTTTCCAACCAAATCACTTTCCATCGATGAAAATACGCTCTCGGTTCCGGAAATGGATTCGTTTATGATTATTGAACTGCAAAAATAGAGTCATAAAAACTGGCGAAGCACCGCCTCGACCACCGTCTCGATAACAGCATACTTTTATTATTGCTTTTTCTACGGTTCTGAGCGCGATTTCATCGTTGATATAATGTACGGTATCTGTTGATTCAATTCTGGAACTTGGTCGCTTATTTGCCGAGGTTGAAAATCGCAATTTTCCGCAATCCATCGCAAAACCCAATATGAGCATGGGATAAAACCACATCGATCGTAATATTTATTGCGTACGATTAAAAAAAAAGGCTGAATGTAAAACGCAAACAAAAACATCCACATTTATGATCGGATTGCATAAAAGCATTGTGCAGCGATCGACCAACGGAAATTGAAAGAGCAAGGAAAATATTGATGTAATCCAATTTTCCAATTAAACTATGGCTGCCATAAATCGATTTACTGCGTATCATCATGCTCACCGTCATCATAACGACGCTGTAAAGAAGGCTTAAAAATTGGACGCAGCAATTTGTCTGTACACCACGCACACAGCACTCGGGACAAATTGAATAGAGGAAAAAATGTTTATAGCTACTGGCTGTATGTTGTTTTTAATTAAAAATGGAAACTCTCAAAGGAATCGAGCGTCGTGGTTAACCTTCGGTGGTTATTTTCTTACATGAAAAAATAAAAAAATAACTCAAAACGCTTCATACTCATCAACCATTCTCGCTCGTTCATAAATATACATGCTTTCGTATTATCTGAATAGCGCTAGGCAATTTGTTATGAGCACCAATTCAGTGTGTAACTCATAGACTGTGCCTGTTCGGGTTCGGAATAATGGAATGGTTGTGGGATGGTACACCCGCCACAAATGGAAACGAATGTGGTCGATTATAGCAGTGGTTGGCAAACAGTGTAAAGTTATTCTGCATAGTTTTGAAAACCTTATTATATTTACATTTACAAGAAGAACAAGTTCTACATTTTCAAGTTAGATGCGTTGCTACAATTATTTGTCAAATCAATAGTTTTTTGTTTGTTGAATATTCTACTTGAACCATACTCACTCGAGCCCTCATTGCTTTTTGTTAGGCAATTCCATTTGTCTTATTTTCCTTTTTAAGTACTTACTCACTCTAAAATTCAATAAACAACAGGACACTAAAGTGAAAACCTTGCTCGAAATCCATTATTTAAAGGTTGTGCTGCCCACTGAAACAAGACATCAAGTCATAAGAGCAGTCCATTTATCATCTGCCTTATCCGCTGGGAAATATTTAAATTCCCACCAGAGCCCATCGGAACCCGATCGCTTACCATTGGGGGGAGGATTAAATTGCACCGTGCGTTCACTCCATCAAGCTTTTCAAGAATGCTTCGCTACTAATCCTCCTTCCTTTGGTACAGTTTTCCTCTCACTATCCTCGAGAGATAAAAGATTAAAACGTTTCGCCCCCAGTACGCTGTCAACCATGGTCACAACAAACGGGCTCCCGGGAGGCACGATAATGGCCGGGACACGTAAGCCCACGTTTTCCCAGCGGAACAAGGGCAACCGGACTGGATTTTGCACATGATTGTTTTAATTTTTCTTTTCAAACTGTTTAAGCTAAATGTTTACCAATTTGCTCATCTTTTTCAAACGTACCAGAAAGGCTAGGGGATACTGATAAAGTGACAAATGAAAACAATGCAAACTGGATGCTATGAACTTGATGAACCTGTTGTGCTTGTGAAACTGAAGTGCGATGAGTAATGATTTAATTATAAATTAACAGCATTGATAGGGTGCTGGTTTATGTGCTTTTGAACTGGACAAAAATGGCCTCAGTAATTTATAACGCTTAGTGAAACGCTGTCCAGCTAAACTGGTTGCACGCAATGTCGCGGAACATTATCACTCTAAACAGGAAGAGGCTTCAGCGCCTCTTCCTTTTACATCCACTGAGGGCTGAGGGCAAAGCACACACTCCCCATTAACTATATCGTTATATGGTCCCACTCGATTCCGTTGATGGTATTTAATTCCCTGAAAGTATCATAAATTTTCCCGTCGCACATGGCCTTTACTGTTAAAAATAACAAAAATACAACAGGGAAAATGCTCACTGGTGTGAAAATCAAACAGAGAAAGTAAGATAGCAGACAGAGCGCGCGTTTCGCTTTTCATATGGTGACGGTAAGCGATAAGAGAAAATCTTCCGAAAAAAAAAACTTCCCTCGGAGGGTGTGAGTGCATGATTAAAAGCGATTTAAACGCACGATATCCATTCACATCAACACATGGCCATTGTTGTGGAAAACATGGTCAGCTGAAAATGCGGTGAGGGCACTGGACTGTGTGCCAAAGCAACCGGACCGAAGCTTTTCCAGTAATTGGTCACAAAATTTATTCGCCCGCGTTAGCGCCATATAATAAATCTCGCTCCCCTCAAGGAACACCTACTCTCCCTTCTTCCCCCATCCATCCATTTCGCAACACGTGGAAGCTTATTTTTCATCATAAATCCTGCAACATACTGTCCGGCAGCCAAGGATTGGAGTTTCGCAAATTGCATGCCTCTAATCGCAAATCGTGATGAAGTGCTCGCTGAACACTTTGGTGGTGGTAGCCGTTGGGCGATGGGTTAAACTCAAACATCCTTGGACGCACACAATGGAGAGCTTTCTCCGTTGGAATGGGTTCAAAGGGTAGGAATTAGTGGAACGATGCGAAACACGGGGAGAAAAGTCTTTGTTTAATTAAATCGTTTCCCACCGCTTGTTCAGGCATTACGCTATCACACAATAGAACCGACGGAGTACGGAGTACCATCGATCCCCGGGTTCCGGGTTGACATAATTCGCTCACACTCAAAACCTCTTCGTACAGGAAAATGATCAATTATGTGCCCCCGTTTCGAGTGCGTTTAGGAGGCCAGCATTAATTACGTAGCTAGTGCGCTGAGAGCTTTAACTCTCGGCGTAGGATGTGGCTTTTGTGGGTGTTAAATTTACGAAAGCACACAATATAGAACCACCGTCAGTGCGCGTTGTACGATGGTCACTTTAGCGTTAGCGTGACAGTGATTGAACCATGATCTTGTTAGGGTAGATGTTGACGATGGGCGGTTGTTTTTCACAATTTCATCCGCAGGAGCGCATTCAGTTTCAGGGCTCTAGCCGCCGAGATGATTGAATCAAACTGTAACCGTGATGCAACAGTGCAACATTGTCGTGTCCACACTGGTCAGTTGTTTTTAGGTGGTTACTGCTCGAAGTTGCTTTTACCCGCAATGGACCACAGCTCACCGAAGTGATAGTGCACGATGGGAAGAAATTCGAGATAAATGGGCAACATTTTCAAAGCCTCAAACTTGTGTTGGGATGATCAGAATAATCAGGAAACAAATATCGGGCGTTATTTGCATACATTTAGGCTTAAATTACGTCAACGCGCCTTAAAGTATGCAGAACGCTTGACATAATGTTCAAATTAGAATTTCCTAAATGTAGTGGTATTTATCTTCCTTATAATATTTCAGTTGAAAAGGTCTTAAGAATATTTATTTTTAGATGTAAATATCCTTTAAAACCCGTTTGTTCGGTGACATTGTACCGACCAACGACACAACATTGTCCTAACCCTAAATGCAATACTTTCTACGTACCATCCTCACCCACCGAAACAACCTACAAAATGAAGGTGACCTCTAGGAGCCTATTATCTACACCTCCGTACAAAACGGACTAATGTTCCGTTTGAAAGAAAACAAAAACGACCGGACGTCAGGTGCGGATGTGCGTCCGGTCCGACCCTCGACGACCTTTATAACCTACCCCACTCACAAAAAAGTTTTATCATCGAACATGCACTCACACACACACACACACCAAAGTCCCAAGTCTGGATCGATAAATGAACGATGCGCTACACAACCAGTGGGGTCTTCCGTGTGTCCACATCGTATGTGTCCGTGTCCTGCCTGCGCTAGCGTAAACGCGTGCATAATGCAGACAGTGCAGTTCATAATTCAAACAACAGGCAATTTCCGGCCGTGGTCTGCAGTGGAAAGCGATCAACGCATCCCCTTGCTAAAAGTTGTGCATGAGTGTGGCATAAAAAGGTGAATCAACCCATACCTAATCATCGATTGTCTGTCCACTTTACAGCACAACTCGGTACGAATGCAACAAGGGTGCAAAAAGTGCATATACACTTTCTAAATAGCACGAACTGTTCCAACCGACCCCGCTCCCCCAGGAAAGTGGAACGTTTTACGCATTACTTATCAACCTTGGTTGGTTCATGGTACGGTAGCAAAGTTTCGAAATCGATAGCAGGTTTCGCGTGCGGCAGGAAACCCGAATGACGTGAATGTTTAATTAAAAGCTACCAGCTGGGTTAGGTTCAAAACCACCGAAGCGTATAAGGTACGCGGGTTTCGCGTGACGACTCGCTCCTGTGGCTCGCGTACAAACTTAAGCGACACAAGTGATCCATTTTGTGTCGTTCTGTAACAGATGCATAGAAACTGTTACACGAAACTGAAGAAGGAACGGGTGACATTTGAATTGCCTTCTTAGTTCGTTAGTGTTTAAAGGGCATTAAAAGTTAGGACACTTTCTTAAACTATCGCACAAATCGCATGCCAGTTTAGTTTGTATTTAGTTTTTAAAGATCTGGCGTTTGTTTAGAGCCGCTGTTTTGAAGGACGCATTAAGCTTGTCTTATTGATGACTTACTTTTGTATTTCATCAAGTCCTCTTCAATCCAGATTAGTACAATCATATTATACTAAACATAATCTTACCTTAAGCTTTACCCTGATCTCTACACCATTATAATTTTCGGAAAATCTATCCTCCCCACCGCTGTGGTGTATACATTTTACCTTTCAATAGAGGGATTAATTTAAAAAAATAGCACTCATTACCTAAAGTGTTCTTTTCTGAACATTAAGCTCGCACCAAAGTTTCACTTGTCTTTCTGAACCAACTGAAACATCCCACCCCACGTTCGATTATCCATCATCAATTGTGCCGCACACTCTCTCAGATTTGCCGTAGCATTATTTGCACTTCGTGACCATCGCTCGAATGATCCACTTGTGCTTGGTAACCGTTCAAACAATGCAAAATATTTCAACTCATCCTCATTCCACATATTCGGTTGGATTCGATTTTTCTCGGCTTACGTTGTGGCTAGCAAAACGTTTCGTATCGACCCTTTCAGCAGATCGATTGCATTGATAAAGCCCTGTACTGCCGCTGCTGAACGGTGAAACAATAATCGTAACTTTAACTTCGGATTAACATAACTTTCATGATTCAGAACGATTTCCGTTCCGTTAAAGGCAGTGCTGATGCGAGCCTAAGCAAACACTAATTCCACTTGCGACCGAAGCTGGTGGCGATTGTTTTTCCGAGTCCCTTTTGCTTAAGCGCACCATTGTACCATTTCCTGAAGTCAATGCAGCGAATCGAACCAGCAGCACAGTTCAGCCAATGTAAGCGCGTCCTTTTAATGTCCATTTTGTTGTTGTCCGCTGGTGCTGTAAATTCTAATCCTCCGTACCGTACAGCCCCTTTTCGGTGTAGCAAAAACCGATTTTACAAGCATGGCAGCTTGCCGTTGTAGCAATCATTGATGCATCTCAGGGCCGAGAAGAGTGGTGCACTGTTAAGCAGGTTAGTAGTGTTGACCGGGTGGTAAGCGAACGATCTCACAACAAATGGGACAAGGTAAGGGTTACGGCTATTTGTACCTATTTTATCACACCCGCTTCATTCCTTTCCTTTGTTGCTAGTGGAAGCAAATGGCTGGGCAATGGGCCATAGCATTTGTTTGCCCGGTTGTCGTAAATGAGCGCACATTAGTGCTGAGCGGCAAAGAAACGTTGCAAGTGGCGATTGGGAAGAATTGTAATTGTATCAGAAAAAAATCGTATGTTACCTCTACTTTAAAGGGTGGAAAGCAATGGTTTGACGTGGTTAAACACAGGATTACATGAAATGTACATTTAAAGTGTACTTTAAAACAACTTTTTCCTATTGAAGTTTAAGGCTCTCGTCTCTCAACTTTTAGCCGGGAAGGATGTCATAACAGATAAAGGTTGTATAAGGCCAAACAGGACAAAAGAAAGTCGGTTTTCAACAGGACGCACATAACGGTTGTGTATTCTACTCAGTAAATGTACCATTTGTTCCTCTAATCCTATTGTACTGGTGCTCTTTTGAAATCGTTGCAGTTAACCACTGACTTCTAGCCACCTCCGGCGGGGACAGATAATAAAGCACATTTCACAATGTTGACCCTTTTCAACACACTACGCTTTTCACTCCAGATAAACCCCGGAAGATACATCGGAGAGATTATGTCGCTGGCGAGGGGTTGTCTGGACGAATTTTAAGGTCGTTTCGGCAGCTCGCGGAAAAGTATTTTCATTTTCATATCTCTACCCGTTGCTTTTGTCCGCACACAAAAAGTGCCCCAAACACATATACTACATGTGTGACCAACGGTATCCAAGCGAAACTGGTCACTTTTCTGCTACGCTACATCCTCTAGGCTAGACGGCTTTGTGTTTCATATTTCTCTCGCAGTGAATGTTATTTTGTCACTGCCAATGAAACATGGCTTCATGCACTTCATTCTCCACCCCGTTTGAAGCATTGACTTGTGTCTCTTTTTCACCAGAAAACCGATCCACACAAACAAACTTCGCCACAAAACAAACAAAAAAGGGTATTTTTTATGAAAAAAAACATCTTTATTCATGCATTAGGAACTTTTTTCTGTTTTCGTGACCGTAGTACTCATTGTCGAATTGCACCGAGGGAATTCTGCTCTCACTACAATGTGGTACACAAATCGCGTGTCATTGTGCCTGGTCTGTTGGTTGTTTTGGACGGTTTCCACCGTTAGCAAAGCTGTATGTTTCGTGCAAACCGATGGCTTTGATTTAACAGGTCAGGGGCTAGTACGAACGATTGCTTAATTGTGTAGCAAAACCCCTCTTCCCCTCCCACCTAAGAGTAGAGAGTGATTTACACCCTCGGCGGGAGCCTTTTTTTTGTTTGTTTTTCTCCCATTTGCTTTCGAATTTTTCGCATTGTTACAGTTACTACGAT
The DNA here is from genome assembly GCA_000349165.1 of Anopheles christyi. Taxonomy (NCBI): domain Eukaryota; kingdom Metazoa; phylum Arthropoda; class Insecta; order Diptera; family Culicidae; genus Anopheles; species Anopheles christyi. The sequence continues at coordinate 7,190 of KB690079.1, read as the reverse complement.
GTAACAGCCTTTCCTTTGTTACTAGTCGATACTCACAATTTGGTGTTAATCTATGTAAAACACAAAAAAATACGTGTTACGGGGATACATTCGCTACTGTGGGTGAAATAATGGTTACAAGATAACAGTTCATGTGTAATTTGGCGAATAAAAAGATGGACACTGTTCTAGAAACAATAAGTTCAAACATTAAAATATATTTCAAACAATGCTATAAAGTAAGCTAATATAGCCAGTAAACATAAAAATTAATCCACGTGTGGTGTATAGTACCATGCGCCTCCATTTGAATTCAACATTAATAAATTAGAAAGTCATACATGTTTTTAACATGATTTGTGACTTCATTTCCTAGAATCATCCTCAAATTATATCGTGTGAACATTGGCGTTGCATATCCTTACGTATTATCCAAGCATTTAAATGCAATAAATAATACAAAACTCGCTTGTTATCACATGGTGATAAGGTTATTAGATCGAACGATGAAGTTTATTAGATATATTTTGCCATAAACTATTTTAAACCACATCTTTAAGAATATACCACCAAGAAGAATGCGACCATTTCGCTTCATATTAGCCTTTAATTAAGAGTGTAAAACTGCTAATGAAATAGCATATGAATAATTGTAAAAAATGTACTCCCCCTTTGAGTATGCAATAAATGTAAATAATCGTAACAAGAAACATGCTCCAATTACTTTATCCCTATCGCTAACGCCAAAAGAGCTTGCAAAGGTGCATAAATCACTTTATTTTAAGCTCTTCGCTTATCTTCTACGCCCTTGCACTGCACTAGAAAACACTTTGCAACTGTAAGACGAACAAAACCTGCCAAAAAATAAAAAGCAAACAAAACCATGACCCGCCAAAAGCCAGTCAGATACCGATGCCGTGCACCCGGTGGCCACGTGGGGTGTAAAATAATGCACAAATTGGCCATGAAAGATATGCTTCATACTAGCGGGTCTACCTTCTTTCTGCATTTTCACGCACACAGTGATACCGAGGCGCACAGACAAGCGAAAAGGGCTTTTCTTGTTCTGTACTATTATTTTGCATAAGGGAGCAAACAAAGCACGGCGCTCCGTGACGACATTACGCGAGTGGGGCCGCGAGGGGCAACCTCTATCGCGTTGAACCGAGCCGAGAAGGTAATTGAACTTTACCCGAGCAGCAGTATGCCATTGTTCTGGTTGCGGAAGAAGACAATGTCTTCCCTGTGAGCTTTGGCCGCTCACGGGTATTGTTCCTGGTTTGTCATGGGCTGGAAGGAAGTCTTTCGCGGCTTCTTTGCCGGAACGATACACAAACAAATGAGAAAAAAAGCATACTTATAAATTTATAATGGGCTCGTTTATGTCGTTATCAATGCAAATATTTGTATGTAGGCGCAACGCATCTGTGCCCTGTCTGTATACGTACCGTGGAGCAATCCGTCCCACGGAACCGTGGTGCAATAGTAGCGGCGCCTTTTGTCAGCAGACAATTGTTACCCAAAGCTCAGTGAGTAAAATTTCTAAAATAAATTTAACGTTAAGCGAATGGTTTTCAATGCACGAAGATTTATTTTATCACTTATTACACGAAACTTCAGCATTTGCATAAACTGAATATATTTTTACATGATTATATTTATTGTGTAATATAAACTAAACACATTTCCTTTGGTCGTGTATTTAAAACTGAAACGCCTAATTGTATGCAAACTGCTATGAAGTAAAGGGTGTATGGTAATATGTCCTATTCATTAAAAAAATGTAAATTTCAATATTGCTACACATTTTCTCCCATTTCACACTGGATGCACATGAAGTCTTGGCCATGAGCATGTTGTTTGTAAAATCATCTGAGCATATCGAGCGTTTTAAATTCCTTCATCCGACATGTTTTGCAAATAATGCATGGTGTATGAATATATTTTCTGTCCTGTAATTATCATACATTGCGTACATAAATTTAAGCTTTTCACAACACAGCAAGCGAAGAGAAACTTTTTCTCATTACTTCTTCCGGCTGACCTAGCGACGGTTTTCGTTATTTTTGCAAGAACATTGCTTTCCCTCTCGTTTTACTCTCTGTCTTTTTGTTTTTATCGGCCCGGAAGGGTCGCAATAAATTTTGTGCCAGCTCGACTCTCACCTTACCTATGTGTTAGTTTTATTTCATAATATGTACCCCCATTCAGGCCCACTTTTCGCGCTCAATGTTGAATATTCATAAGAGTACTTTAACCTTTCTTCCCGCTCGTTACGATTGTTCCTGAAAAGGTCAATAATGGGAAAACTGTGCTCAATTTATTTATTATACACGTATTGCTTTCTAGCGTGAGTAATCCATGCTACATGGGAAAGCGATTTTCCACACAACCAAACCCACACACATACAGGTACATAGACTCATTTTCACATGAGTTTTCACCGCACGGGGTTGGGCGATAGTTTTAGGTGCCAGTTCTAATTGTGCATGCATGAAAACGGAGTCGAGCGACGGGCGCGTTGAAGCGAGACTACACAAAACGCAAAGCACTAATTATAACCGTCCAAAGGTTTCCGGTCCGAAGGTACGTGTTGTGGTTGGGTGTTTTGGGTGTTTTGAAGTTCAAGGATAACCTAAAAGGTGGTGTTTTTTCTCCCCCGAAAAATGTGGCCACGACGAGCCGACAAGGGTGAGAAAACGTTTGGAATGTTCAAACCAAAGAGGACCCACCATTCCCATGTAAGATGTAGTGTGAAGGGACCAGACGTGTGTCCCGGGACCAGAATATCCCAACATGCCATGTCACATCCCCACCGGAGAATGATTTATTTCAGACGCAATTTTAGCCTTGTTTTTACCCGATCCACCGTTCACTGGACAGATGATGACGATGGTGATGATGATGGCCCAGCGCAAACTAAACGGGAAATGGCAAACGGAGCAGCAAATGAAGTCCCGTAGTTTTCCACTGAAAAGAGGAACGTAGGGTGGTAGTATGGACGATTAGTGCAAACTGTTGCTCGCAACCACACGCATACACGACAGCACTGCAAAACCCTAATTCTTTGGCGAGCTTGGTGTATGTGTGTGTGTGTGTGTGTGTGTGATAGAATGCCATGGAAAAAGGGAACGAACGAGAGTAGATGGCCTGGAATCCTGTCATCGTTGTTTTGATGGGTCATAGTCGTGTCGAGAGGTGTCAGTCGCTTCAGAGTGGCATAGCCGAGGTGACGCTTTTTGTTTCGTTTCATCTATGGTTGCGCTTTAGAAGGTGCTTTTTGCCGCATTTCATTATGATGGATAGAACTCGTGATACAGCAGTGATTTCTCTATGGAGGAGTAAATCAACCAAATCTCATAATTTACCTTACAAAGTTTAAATTTATAAACATTACAAACTTATCCTATATAAGTTAAGGGTGTGTTATTTATTATTTAAGCTAAATTACATTTTATTGCAATATTGTTTATGTACTTGAGTAAACGAGATGTATGGTCCTGCTGAACTTTGTTGCACAACTTTTATTAAACATTACAAAGTACTAAAACCCAATTGATTAAAATGATTCTGCTATTACCACTCAAAACGCCCTAAAGTATGCAATTAGCAAATCATTTTCCATCTACTACTATCATTTTACGCCCATCAAACAAGCTGTTTTAGCTGTAGCATAAAGCGATAAATATATTGTATGATAACGTTGAATTAAATCGGGCCATTCAAAGATGCTAAAATTATTTTAAGGTCAATAGGACACAAAAAACACACGACACAAAAGCAAAAAGTGTCCGAAATTGAGCACGGCTCCTTTCATCGTGCAGGCGTTAGCAACACCTCATAAAAGAAACATTTCTGACGCAAATAATATAACTTTCCTCGTAAAACAAAGCAAACCAGCCACACCGCCACACACGGCCTCTTCAGCCACTTCGCTTGCAATCAACCGATCCGAATGAACAAGTGTCGCTCCCTATACACGTAACGATGGCGTTTGTTATTGGCGATAGAAGAGAAAAACTGCCGGCTTAAGGGGAACTGCTGCAGCATTTGCCATCTTCTATAGCACGTTGTAGATATAAGACACTATCGGCATCCGATCTTTCGCACAGTACGATACGGTTGCATCTCCAGAGCGATTCAGTAGACTGTCGTATCTGGCTGCAGGCGTATTGCAGGCCACTGCTGTGTAGTGTATTATTTATTTTTTGTGTTAACCTTCAGTATGTCCTTTATCCTACGCCGACCTTTTTGCGTGGGAGCGCTTCTTGTGCGAATTCTCTACACACTCTTGGCAGCATGAATATCTCGCGGCGAAAAAAGCGCATTCGAGGGAACTGCAGTGCTTTGATGGTTCCGTCTATCGGTGCCCCGTGTCTTTTTGTGTGTTTTTTTACGGGTGAATGGTACCAGTTTTACCTTTGGCAATAGGATTCGGCTGTTTTCATCGTACTTCCAAAAATGTGCACCTATTTTTTTGGCGCAAAACCGTTCTAGCTTTCGTCGATAGACAGGGAAAATACATTTCTTAACGCCATCCAATCATTTTCTGCTTTACCAAATGTATGTTTGAGAGACAGTTTTTTATTTAATTCTCAAAGACATCATTTTGTGGTCGAAAAGGTGAATCTAGAAGAGGCTAGAGACATATTGTTCTTGTTTGTTTCTCTGTTTATCTACCTCGCTGAACCCATCGTCGTCATTTTCGTCGAGCCGATCTTCGCCGTAAACGATTGGCGGAGTCTCGTTAAGGTACAGCCTTGGTAAAGGTGTAGCTGTTTGCATTTAAATATCGTTTTCACGCGAGGCAAACAGCTACAAAAATGCCGTGGGTTGGTTGTTGTTTGTTTTTTTGCTTACCTCTGGGAGAAATGGTAAAAAATCAGGTTGGCGGAGGCACATTGAAACTCTCCAATTTCAAACAATTTTGATTGTGTGTTGTGCGTCATTGCACTGACTGAAAAATCGTTCAATTTTGTGTTAAGGAAATTGACCCATTTTAGATGGAAATCAGTGACGAAATAGACGTCTGCTGTACGATTTAAGAGACACGACATAATTGTGTATCTAAACACCTCCCATTATCCTCAATGTGTGCCGAAAAAAGGTGTTAAATTTAATCAACAATTTCATGAAAACTGGTAAACTTCCGTTCAACAATAAAATGCAACCGACTTCACATGCTACCTTCTGCTAATGCTTTAAATCGTTAATCTTTGTGGAACTAGCTATCTTTCGCTTCTTCCCACCCTGAAATCCCATTAGCTGGCAGGATCGCAGTAAGACAAAAAGGCAAAATGTTGCAAAAGCCATTTAGAGCATCCTTGGTTGCTCTATTACTCGCACAACCATCAATTATCGGAAGGGGTGGGAACGACGTGTAGCGCACCATTGTCGAAATGGATCGCGTAAACCTTCTTGCCGCACGCCGAACGACGCAGGGGAACGTGTGGAGAACAGTTTCGATTGCTACAAATGCTGTACATTTTACCAATCAACCGGAAGCACAGTTTATCGAGTGCTGTTGAAGGGTAGAGTGTTGCCGAATATAGAAGAAGAAAAAAACGCAACAGAATATAGCTAAATCGAATGAAGCGAAGTCCAATCAGTCCGCCGTGACCATTTAGTTTTTTTTATTATCCGGTGGTTATAGTTTCGAACGCAAACTGCAGGCAGGGTTACAGTGGTTACCAATTCCACATGAAAGGTTTAAATAAACGAGATGCAAAGGTCAATTTATGGAGTTATTTTAATTAATCAAATAAAAATGTTAGTTTAGGTCATATTCGACTGATTCACCGATCCCGTTATCTAAACCAATGAAAATAATTGCACAATAAAAAGTAGTAATAAAAAAAACTAGCTTCCGCACAGGAAAATAGTTGAACATTCAACCAGCGAGCGGACGCAATCGTTTTGGACGGGTGATACAATTCTATTGCGTACACAGACACACACACACACAGAAAAAATGGCTAGCTGTTGCAGCACCCAGCTGTTGAAAAACTAAGGAAACGGGAGTGGAAGTGGAAACACCGCCATTTTGTGCCGAATAACTTTTGATGAGAATTTTTTCTACTTTCCCCATCAGTTTGAAATAGTTTTTCCCGCCTTCCCGGGAAAGAAGTGCGCGAGGCAAGATGTGTGCCATCTGGTTTTGAGATCATTTAACAATTTCTGTTTGGAAATCGAGTGCTCCGGATGGGGTTGGAAAATGAAACCCAATGGGAGCCAAGTGGCCACTGTACGTCCAAACCGCAAGTGCAAAAAACGAAGCAAACTTTCGACCATCCCGAATGTATTACGGTATCCGAATTTCGATTACCTTTTATTCGTAGCTCAGCGAACAATCGAGGAGTTGTGATAGAACTCTGGATTGGATTTTATGTTGTGTATGTTGTTACTCGTTAGTTTTCGTTGCTTCAAGGAGTGTTTCGTAGAATGATGGTGCTTCTCAGAAATGTGTTACAATTCGTCATCTGCTCGAAGCTGTTCTAAATTTCGTCTTAAAACGCGTACCAATGAAAAACATGGTTCAAGTATCAACGAAATCCAATGTTGGGCACAAAGGAAATGCTACACATATATCGGTAGAGCTTCGATTTCTGAAGCCATTTCTCTACCTTTTATGGTTTTCTTGTAATTACACAAATCTAAACGAATCCAGTTTCATGCAGGAATTATGCTATTGTAACTTTTGTACTAATTGCTTATTGCTGAGGCTATTGTAACTTTTGCACATGAAATCCATCGTTTCAACAGCATGTTGTACACTGAATTCACATCTAGGATGGTGTATGTGTATGTGTGTGGCATATGGGTTAGAGAGGGCCATGCCAGTCTAGCGAACCTGGTTGTTGGAGCAATAATAATTCCTTTACTTTCCCCTATGCCATATCAAAGCTCTCATTCGACAAACAAGCGTATATTTGGAAAAAAATTTCACTAATTATTAGCAAAGGCTGCTGCTATCATTGTTCGTTGAAAAACGGCATAAAGTAGGTTGTCTGCTGACTCTCCAAACCACACCCGGAGTATGGGGGAAAACACGGATAATCAATACGAATGTGTCGTTTGAATTTATTATTGACGCATTATCGAAATCTAATGTTCGACAAGCCGATGCATTTCGCTGTCAGCCATAAATCGATAAATATGTAATTAGTTTTATGCGCTTTGCATAGTAAAAATAGTACATCATGCACTGTTGT
>KB690068.1:0-13507 GCA_000349165.1 Anopheles christyi | reverse complement strand
GATGCTGCGAATGAAGTTACGATATTTATTCTATTTTCACCTCTCACGCGGGATTCACACACACACATTTTGCATCCAGTTGTGAAAGGGGTAGTTCGTCGTCCCGCCGGCGTCTGAAAGATTAGATAAAAATTTCCATGCTCATTCCTTCCTCCATCTCTCTCTCTCTCTCTCCATCCGCACCGAAATGGGAAACAGCAACACTGATCAACCGGAGCGGGCATAAATATGTCAAAAAACACTGATACGCTCGATACATTATGGATTGTATTGGGGCGCATCTCTTCGGATTACTGGCTTTCGGCTTCCCACTCAAGCCATGTCTGCTGACGTTCGGCGGTGGGCGTCATAAGTGAGGGAAGATAAGCTGAACATTGAATAATATTTTTCCAAAATAAATGTGTTGCCGTCTCACGGAACATGGAACGGCATTAAAATTGTTGATGTCTTCAGTGTGCACTGCCCTGCCAAGCCCAACCCTTCATCGCCAGCCAAACCATTAGAGCGTTGTAATGTACAACGTTAAGGATGGAAATGTAGCTTACGTCGGATGGCAACAAAACACCAAAGTGCCTGCAATATGTATTCATTATTATCAAATTAAAACTAAATTACATAAACGATCGATGTATGCAATTTGCACTTTCAAGTGAACCAAACAATCAACGACGGAGCAAGCGTGGTTTGTCGGTTCGCGATTGAGTAGGATCTTTTCCTTCCCCAATCCACCAGTCTCGTTTCAATACAGTCGGCCTCGCCCTAGTCGCAGCGTGGTTATTATTCTAATCGAGACCGTAATCAAATCTCACAAAAACGTTCGTCCACCGAACCTCGGCCATGAGATGCGTTAGGAAAAGTACGGCGTATAACTACATTGAAGAAAAAACACACAATGTTATGGATGTTATGTCCACAAGGCAAGGCTACTACTATCCATTTTATGCTACAGATGCCAGCTCCCTTCCTCACCGCGATGCGTCACGGCTACGAGCACGCGTGTTAGCACAACTTCCCATTCGCTGCGCTAAAAGATACACGGCTCTATACGAACGCACCCCGGTTGCACTTGTTGGTGGTAGCACCCATGCAGCCCGCATCGGTGGTCTACAAAGCGGAAGAAACTCAGCATTGTACAACGGCGCTCTCGAGGCTTGAGCTATCTTTTTAGCACATGTTCAAAATGCGATTGGCCATGTTAGCGTTGCCCCCGACGCATTCGCTTCATGTTTCCCCGCTGCCGTCAAACAGCCCGGCCTCGATGTTTGTACGAAGAGGTTAGATTTCGAACAAATTTCACACAAACATACACACGGAGAACTGCAGGGGCCTCGTTCCCGAAAGCACCAACCAACAACCATTAACTAGAGATCCGCGATAGATCGAACCCCTCGCGGAACGAAAAGAGAAAGAGAGAGAGTGCAGGGTGCTGCAGCTCTTGCATAAATTTTCCAAACAACAAAACGGAAGAAGACACACAAGCCAACGGGGCAAGGTGCATGCAGTGGGAAAAAAATGCATAGCACTGCCAGTGGATCGCATCGAAACATACACACATGTTACGCAGTACACAGTTTATGGAATGAGCATTACACTTTTATTTACACGTTTTTAGCGTTGCTTTGCTTCCACCATTGACTTCAACGCCATCATTCCCCACGAACAGTGTACATCGTGTCATCATCATCGCTGGCTGATTATTATGGAAACTGACTTTGTATGATCAGGCGCTGGAGGGCGCTGGAGGCGCTGTTTAGCACGTGGTGTTGCTGCATGCCACCAGAGCCGGCGAAACGAAACTCGTGAGATTGCATTTAATGCACCCCTAGCCATATGTTTAGACTGTGGGGTGTTTGATTAACTCTTCGTTCTTCAAGTCGTGCACGCAAACTCAAGCAGGCAATAACCGGTGGGTACGTGACTGCTTGAAAGATGGTACAGAATCGTAGACGATCGTCATCGCCATTACCATTTACCAGCATTGCCAGCAGCTGATCCACTGATTCATCGTACTTGAACGTGTGTTGACTTGGCCTGTTCGATGGATCGGACTTGAAAGCAAACACAATGCTAGTTCTCTCTGTATTTCTCTTTCCACCCCAAAATGATTAATACCATCAGTGGACGGAAATATTCCCGGACAAGGGCACACGTAACAAACGTCATGTCAGTGAGAACACAGAACACAGAAAACCTTAGCAGATTAACATCGTTGTGTGACATGTGACACTCCTCCGTGCGTTTCGCTCCAAACCGCATCATCCATCCAGCGTGTAAGTAAAAACTTTTTTTTTTCGGTTCCATCACCTTTCCACTTCTCCGCTCATCAAAACTTCTCGACCTTCTTCGCCTTCCAACCATGAATGGACCGAATGATTCCGTTCGCGTTTGGCACTACGGCGCCACTCACCACTCTCCTTGCGATGAAGATAACTATCAATTAATGAGGCAATTAACATTTACAACGGAAATAATAAAAACCACCTCCTCCGGCTTTGGCTATTCTGCGCACTATCATTGAAAAGGAAAGGCAAAACCCCGGGACGAATGGTCACAATGTAGTAAGACACTTACAAAAGTTCGTCATGGAGCCTTGACCAATTGGTTTAGAAAGGGATTACGATGAGGAAAAGAGAGTATCGGAATAGGTCTTGCCAGCCCTTCCCCCTCCAATCTCCCTCAAAAAAGATTTATTGTTATGGAAAGATAGAAGTAGTGCTGTTTCGTTTTCCAAGGTATCGATGAACCATGTTTTATTTAAAAAAAAAAACCTTCGATTATGATAAAACCTCTACGCATAAAGCATAAAAGATGCATCACTAATACAGGAGAATTAAATTATACATTCGCTCATGCCCGGATTGTACCAGGGTTCATTTGCATTTTAACTACGTGCTCCCAAGAAACGCTGACTGAATTCCTTCGCGCAAACTGCCGGCGGTGAGACGTGAACCAGAAAAACGAGGCCAGCTGTGTGCACTTGGAAAGCGAATAACGATGACCATTACGATAAGTTTTGTGATCACTTGTGTCCATTTTGTGGCTTGGCGGAATGGATCGTTTAGTCGCGTAAGCCTGTACTAGAATTGGAATGTTCCCATTTAAGTAGCGATTTGGTTCGAGCGGAATTGGAGCTGACTGGCGGGACTGGCTCTTCATAAGGAAGTATGTTAGAAAGTATCACACCATGTTTTTATATTGCACATCGCAAAAAGACGGAAGGAAATGTCATCATTTTTATTACGCTTTAATGGTTAGGCAATGTTTCTATTTTTAACAACAGCCAAACCGACGCTTTTGTGATTACTTTATTCCACTTAAATTTATTATATTGCGCTTGCAAACAGAACAGACGCTTCCCCACTCAAGTAACCCTACCACCTCTTCTTCTCTCACCCTTCGAACAACGATGCGATGGCATTACTTCAAAAGGTTTCATATCATGGGCGGAGGGTCCTGAGCTCCAACCATACGCTGTGCACATATATGCCAATCAAATCATAAATACCACGCGGGCGAGAGGCCAACATTCTGATTGCGATAGGTTAAAATCATAATCATGTTTCACCAAGTACGCTTCGGTGCGCGCATGCAACGAACCTGGCTGGACTGACTGCTGATTAACAGCAAACTGCGGGGCGAGAGAAGAAGAAAAAAGGGCAACCCTCATTTAAAAGGTTCGTGATGGATTGTGACTGACCGTATCAGCACTTTATCACACTGCACCAAAGTGCAGTGAGTAAAATGAGAGCCTTCATGCAGTAAACGGCTCATATTTTATTGATGTCCATGTCCAAGTGCGCCTCTAGCGGTCGGCGATTCAACCCCTTCGTCGTTTCGCCCTACCCCACACCTAGCCCCCTCTCCGCACCACAATCCGGCTAGACGGGCTAGTCATTTTACCCGCAGCAAAATGCACCTCACATAGTCGGTGCGTTAGTATAGGTATCAATTTTGGTTTAATTTTTAACATTCCCTTTCCACACCACACCATATTCCTCAAAGCCATGGAGTCCCATTGGCACGGGTCGGTTTATCATGGAATTTTGTATTGACATCGCTGATCCTATCCTTCCGTTGGCCCGAAACCACACCACACCCTAAACTGCGGGCTCACTTGAGCCAAGGGGTGGTGCTGACCGAAGACCCCCATCGCAAAACAACGCACCAACAAACACATTAGCATCATTTGCCATCGTATGGTCGGTGTGTTGGGGAATTTTAGATTCAATTTTTATTTTAATGATGTCAAGCACCGCACCATGGTGGCGAGGTGTACCGCAGTTTTCGTTTCATGCCACAGGACGCAACCGGCCTAGAGACAAATCCGTCAGCAGTATTATCAATTTTACGCTCAGCTCTAGACAGATAAATATTAAGCTTGAGCTAATGAGCTGAAGCATGAATAATGAATATTTCGTAGCAGTTTTGCTTCAAGCTTAATATGCATTTTGTCGCTTTTTATCAGGTTTTGGTGTTTTATTTTGTTCTCTGTTTCCCCTACCATAGTCTCAGCTTAAGCCTTTGGCTGATTATTGCTCCACCGGTTCGGCGACGGGCACTACTTCCAATGTAAATTTATGGAAAACACAATGAAGACAGCACGGGATAAAGGCTAAGCTAAACCTTTTCGGTGAAAGCAGTGGGGAGGAAAGCGATCCTGTAGCTGTCTAAAAGCAATAGCAGATGTTGCGCAGATTGTGGGAAAAGTTGCAACTGGACTTGAGCCAATGCAACATCGCACCACAACGTATAAAAATGGAACATAACGAGTTTGGCACAGGATAAGCGGATTGATTTGAACGGTAATACCTGAGTAAGGTCAGCCTAAGGCAAACGGTACAGATGCCCGTGTGTTGCTGATCCAAGCTCGATTTTAATTTAATTGCCACGTGAACCATGTTACTGGTAGCGCTTATTACGATACGGATACGATTAAATTCTTTCAGTTTTGCGTGAGTATTTGAGTCGAAGAAAAAAAATGGTAATAAGGAAAGTATTTAAGCGTTACACGGTCCCTATTTTAAGTTGAAAGAATAATTTATGTTAATAATCTTTATAATTTCCGTAGCACAATTAAAACAAAAACATTCTCCAATAATTACCGTGCATTACAAACAGCTTTCGTTCTCTGTTCTAGTTAATAAAAAAAGTATGTTGTGAAAAGTTTAATGACAACGTACCGAATGAACAGTACAATGCCATTCATTTAGGAGACATCTGTTGTAAAGAATATGTATAATTCATAGTTTATTTAATTGAATGTATTAAGGTATCCAAGGTAAAAAATAAAACCTCATAGAGCATAAGGCAATACATTACAATCTTCAATATATATCGAAATACTAAGTATCTGAACAAGGGAATAGTTAAATGTATGTAGAATATAAATTATTCCCACTCATATTTTTTTAATATATTTTCTTATTTGTTACATGTAATGCTTTTTAGGCAGCTCAGTGGTCTAATGTATGACGCGCCGGCTCCTGTAAAGGCTGGACATAGTTCAATTCTCATCCGGACTGTCCCCCGTAGCAAGGCCTGACTATATCCGGCTACGTGGTAAAAATAAGTCTAGAAAGCCTTATAAGGCCGGCATGACCTCGTAGGTCGTTTACGCCAAGCAAGAAGAAGAATGCTTTTAAGCGATATTTAAAGTAAAATACAGGGAAATATAATTACGGCCATTTATTCTGAAAATACTATTCATGATCAAATAATCCCCTTCACGGCTCTGGAAAAAGAAATATTTAATATAAATCATTGAAACAACACCCAAATCTAATCAATCCAACATTTATTGCCCTTCCTGTTCATTTCAAAAACAACCATAAATTAACAAAAAGACAAACGCTTTTTTGTTAAAGGCCTCAACTCAAAATCATATCAGACACTGGGGTTTGCTTCCCTTTACACAACCTTTCAAAAGCAGGCAAGAAATGCGGAACAAAACAGAACCCAACACAAACCCGGAGCGAAGCTGTCAATAACAGTTGAAAATACACAGAATGGCACGTAAGTGTGAAAAGAAAACGAGTGTGCATGGAGGGTATGGCTTTACATTTTCCTCCTTAAAACCTTTCGCGTCCAATTTCCGCCTCGAATCGGATCCGGCGAAGTAGCGCTGCTGTGAAGGATTGAAAAATGTAATAAAACCCCAACAAATTTCACGAACCAGCGTGAAACAGTTTTCCACGAACAGCAGTACCGCTCCTCACACCCCGTGTGACTTCGTGTCGCTTAGGGGGATGATTTTCCCTCACAAGAAGCGCACCCATACGGGTTGTAAGGTGAACCGGGTCGAAGGGGTGGAAAGAACAGGTAACTTAAATGTGAAGAATGGTCCCAGACGAGAGGGCCCATTTGAGCTGCGAGAAGAGTCTCGAGTGTATCCGTCAACCACTCGTGCAAACACACACTCAAAATCCGAATGCCAAAACCCTTCTATGCTTTCTGCTCGTAAGAGCACTCGGGGGTTTCAAGTAATGGCGAAAGGCCAAGCAGGCATCAGAAGAACCACCGGCCGGAGGGGTGACAGCCCCGAGAGGTTCAAAAATGCACTCCTTTACAACTTGGTGCGAATGCTGCCAACGTGCTGCACACCATTCGTCCGCCGCACTGCACCCACCTTAACAAATAGGACAGTCTGTCCCGCCCCCGGGCCACCTTGTGTCTGCTGTGCATAGCATAATCCAGCGTTTGCGGTTCCAGAGCAGCGCTCTAGATCTGAGTCCTCCGTCAAAGTGGACGGCGGGGCCGTTTACCCTACTACTCATTTCAAAACACTCGCTAACGAAGCGCATGTGTTATAAATTTTTAACGAAACTAATAACAATAATAAAGTGGCCTAACAGCAACTCGGCACAGGCCCAGCACGGCAGCAGCAGCTTGGCAGTACGAGAGCAATGTGAATTGATAGTGCCGCTATCATCATCATCATCGTCATGATCATTCTACGCGCGCAAGTGCTCCCTTTTTTATAGTTGAATTATACACGGGCGGAGACCATTTGGCAGGGCCATCGATATCTTTAACCTCATTCCAGCGCGGCCAGAATGAGCGAGAGCTGTTAAATAATAAAATTTATCATAAATTTATTTTATATTTATTTCCCATCTCCTTCCCCACCCGCTTACTTACATTATTGTTACCGTTTCAATCGAATAATTTCAACCATACCCTTCAGTCCAGGCCACCTACCTCTCGTCAACTACCCTACCAGTTGAGAATGCCCCTATTTCGTGGGGCCGGTTTCGAGTTTCGAGTATCTTATATAGTTTTAATGCTGATTTATGACAATTTTAAGCACCTAACTATCACCAACGGCATCGTTTTGCGACACACGAACGGACGGCAATTATCGACCCCTCCGAACGCTGCAATTGCGCCATTCGGTGCGTCTCGGTTTGGTAAATGCATTTTCTTCAGGCCGTTTGAACGAGCTAGTTAAGGATGCGGTTTTAATTTGTGCTAATTTTCCTTACATACTTTCCTCACTTCCCTATGCGAAATTGCAATCTTCCGCCAAGCGTTCCAACAAACCTCTCGGGTTGATGATGGCGATCAAATTGCTGCAAATTCTCACCAACAAAAACACAAATAATAAACGAACACAACACAATAACAAAAGCCACTTACTTGGGGTGGTACGGGTGTACGGGATCCAAGTGGGCTGTGCGAAAGAATGGTTCACAAATAATCACTTCAACACTAAACAAACGGCACAACACATTCGCAACAAAGCGACACGGCATACATTCGTACGCAACCGGAAACCAGCCAAACCCGAAAGCCCGTACAACCCGGAACGATAGCGTGTCCCGAAATTCCACGGAGGCGTTTGTGAAAACGCAGCAAAAAAAGTTAACCCGCTTCCGCCGGATTATGAAACAGAAACCTGCCCCAAACTGACAGCAACAGTACACGATCGCTCGGAATTTGACAGTTCGGTGAGAGTGTGTGGGTTGCTGTTGTTATTTTGATTTGGCGCTGTATCGCCTGCACTTCGAAAGTGGCTTCGTGTGATTGGCAAATGGCCGTGAAAACCGACGAAACTCATACCTCGGCGTAGCACTTTTTGGCCGGTGGCCACATTTGCATTACGAGAAAGCACGAGATCTAAGATTGGATTCAGATGACTGCGGAGAGCTCGAACGGTAGAAACGCGGCCAGAAGGAGATGGTGGTTGATCTTGTGCCATGAAGTGGTCGGTTTATCTCACGTGCCGTTCTTCACCCAGAAACGAATTGCGGACGATCGACGCAAAGGTCAGCTGCGAGCAATGTGTCAACGGCATAGGAGAAAACCGAAGGTTGGCGAGTCCTCTTCTAAAATGTTTACGTTAAGTGGCTTTAATTATCAAAACAAAAAACAGATATCTTCAAAGGACATACAGCGGATATTTTTCCTACCTCAAAGGAACTCAAAAGTGGTAAGTAAACGAAACGGATCCTTTTTTATATTTCTACTGCATCTTCCTTAACAATCTTAATGAACTGTTAATTTCCCGTAGCAATTAGGAACGAATTTTATACCTCGTGTTTGCTGGATGTTATGCAAATATGCCCAAGCAACAAGAGACACAGCAAGCCGGCCAAGCTTAAGAGCTACTGAAATGGACCTCCCACAGGAATATCTCTATTATGGTTGTCCCCTCCTAAGTCTCTAAGTTTGGTCTGTCTTTGACACAGTATGCTGAAGGAGAAAAAGCTTCCCTTGGTAGTGTATGGCCGGCGTACTTCAAAGACCTAAGAGTTCCGCCATACCGCCAACGTCATTCTGTGTGTTTGTGTTGGATGGGACATGCTTCATACCGGCGATGAATCGCATCAAACGTCTCTGCCGCATACATGCAGATACAGTGAAACCAAACAGGTCGGCTGCGGGAACAAGAGTACTATTTGAAAACGAAACAAATAACTTACATTACTTCGACTTTCGGCACTGTCCGGAGACGAACGGAAATGAAACGATGCCTGTGACCGGCTGCCGTCCGTGAGCGATAAGAAAACAATCAGATGAGTTTTTGCCGTTTCTCTTGGCCCTTTAGCTGTCGTTACGAACGAATTGAGAGGAAGTCACCGCTCATGATCCTTCCTGATGATCTCTTACATTTGATGGTTGATAGCTGTTGAGGCCATGCAGTTTTGCTAAGGCTTTGTTTTTGGACTGACACCCCAGGTGCGCGCTCGTGTATGTGTGAGTGCGTTTGTGTGAAAAACAGGCAAAGCCGCACGCAATCGACGGTATTCTTAAACGTATCTTGCGCTAGCCGCTCACACGTTTCACCACGTACTGCAGCTTTGCCTTCGGTTTGGTGCGATGTGTTGCAAATTTATTGCTTCATTTATGGAATCTACTGATCCGTGGGCTCTGATAAATGAGCATGGAAGGTAAAATTTATAGTTCCTATTGCGCCACTCTACCCTCGCCGCACAGTTCATCTCCACCACCGAAGAGGCGCAACAACTCGGCGAGGGTTTGTGTGTTCCTTCGTGGCCTTTCACGTTTCCCGCAAAGCGTTTCCAGAGTTTCTACACTGCACTAGTGTATTTCGTCTTGCCGGTTTTCGACTTCGAACAAATTTACTGGTCTTGGAGACAAAAATCGTTGCCCTTGCCTCTCCCGCACTACACAGGCTGCCAGCTGACTGCTTACTCTGGCAGCCCCACGGGGAGTGTGCATTCATTCTTCTACGGTTCTGTCCGGAGCATGAGTTTGCACTGGCGAAGGGGGTTGAAACGAGAAGTGTGCATGTAATTTATTATGCTTACACTCACTCTCGGCAGTTGTGCATAGATAGTAGGATAATGTTGCGTCTTTTTCGGCTGGACCCGAACGCGTGTACTCCGGATGGTCTCTGAACTGTGTTTCTGTGCAAACCGCATGCCGTGACTGGAGGCCACTATCGGTGAAAAGAAAAACATTATTGTCTTCCACTTTCGTGTTGCAGGATACGCTGCGAAGAGAACCACGGGCTGGCCGCAAACCCTGGTGAATACGAAAACGTAAAAACCATTTCGTCCCACTAAGTGCTGTGAGGACCAAAGCAAACCACACTTTATTATAGAGACGTGGTTTTTGAATTACTGCCAATTTTCTACCGACCAATACCTTTCTGAAAAATAGACATGCTTAAACAATTCGGAAAAGTGTCATACAAATATCAGAACACCTGCACGCTCACCTCACACACGTTCCTTTGCATTTAATGTTAGTGCCGTGAGGTAGAGCCGTGACAGCATTTACGGCACAAACAACAATAATAAAAAAACCAGCTTAGAACTCAAAGCTTGCGTAGCTGTTCGTGATTGCAACGGCAAACCACCATCATTACCATTGCCATTAGTGCGAAAATCATTCAAAACGGGAACATACCGTGGGGAAACTTCCACTTCAATCTTCCACGGGTGAACGGGTTGTCACTTCAGATTCATACCTTCTCGCTGGTAGTGCAAAAAAAAAGGTAAACGAGGGACCGTAAGCAGCGAAAGGGAGGTTCCTGAGATGGACAAATGACTCGCGCGATTGGAAGAGTTAACCGACGACCTGTCAGTCAAATGATCTGAATAATGAACGACACAACACGACCGCAAACGTCGACAGTGGTGGATGGCAAAGACCATGGTTCGTATTCATCCGGGATAGCCCGCAGGTATCGTGGCTTGCAACGTTCGTCGCTGTCTACACCATCCGAAGTGGACTAAATTCTGGGCAAATTAGATTCAACACGTGCATTTGCGACTCCTCTACACTTCCGTTCTCAGCTTATTGTACCCCGTCTCTGAGCTGTGCTTTTCGCTGCTCCATTCGATGATCGCTGGAACACTACTACATGGGTAAAAATGCCGGGAGCAGCTGTACTAATCTGTAAGTGCAGTTGACCCATCCGCTCCCGGTATCAGCGCTATGGCTCAAGCATCGGCGCCTAGTATCTGGGATATGTATAACACTTAATTAAAAGCACAATTAAACTCTCCTGTGAATGGCATACGAAGGGCATTTAGACTTTGCGAGAGAAATTACACACCAACAGTCACCGGCGGCTCTGCCACGGGCACATTTTTAATTTGGATCTTATTCATTTTTACCGCCTCGCATAACCTCTGAAAGATCTTTCAGGGCATTTTTTATTTGCTGTAGTTGGTTCAGGATCGCTCCGAAACCCATCCATTACCATTTGCAAACCATTACCATTAGAGGGCGATGGAGTTGGTAAGAACCAAGAATTGGTATGAATTACCCCCACCTAGGGTAAATTGAAAGTCAGTTTCGAAAGATCGTTTGATTCTTGCCACATTTGTGTTTCTCTTCGTATGCCTTTTCCACTCCATCTCCGTTCTGCCTTTCGGTTGGTGCCAGTTAAAGGTAAGTCATACATAATAATACAATGCCAGGCCGTGTCGACCTTTTGCGATCATTACTAGCGAGCTCAAATCGTAAGCCGATTTTTTCGTCAATTAATTCCAATTCACTTCCGCCTGTAGGAGGAAGGATGTTGTGTGTACATCACGCTGAATTCCAGAAAACTTTAGGTGCGTGATTATTCCATGTCCGCAGCCCACATTGCTGCATCACTGATTCAATCTGATCAGATGAAAATGGGTAAGATTTAGATAAAGTTTCAGATTATGCGCTTGCAGATGTTGTACGCTTACGGCGTTGTTCGTCACGAGCATTGAGCAAAGCAAAGCAAAAAAAAACGTGTAAAAAGTTTCCTTCAAATTGATGTGCAATATCTACTGACTACTGTGGCCCTTAAATTTACTGATTAAATAACTGCTGCAGTTACTAAAATAAAGACAGGCTTTGCTGAAATCAGAAATGCAAAGGATGAACCAAAAACTTTTAGTGGAGTTTAGACTAATTCTGCTATAATTTGTAGGGAAATACTTTTCAATGATAAAGTCTTGTATATAATATTTTCAATATTATTTGATGTTAGACTAACATGTTCATTCTTCACAGTGATTGTTTTCTATCTGAATCTTTAAATGATTTGCTATTTTGCTATTTATTTATTTATCGTTTTACAATCCCGCCAGTTATCTATTTACATTTTTTTTTAGATAAAACTAAAGTTAATTTTTTTTAAAGTTGTCCAACTGCTGTGCCAGGTTTAAAGGCACGCCACCAAACCTGAACGACCGTGCAAACTCATTATTTCCTGCAGAGCTTCCACGGCGCTCGAACGTTAAAGATTCGTCATTGCGGAGCGTTGAAAATTGGCCGTAAGATGATTTGTACGCTGGCAACGATTTATGTCGTGCACATACATACATACACACACACACACCATCGGTTGTGGCATAATCTCCACCACCGGTAATGTGTGTCCTTGTGCGACCGGGGACCAGCAGAGATACGATCGTAAGCAATTTCAAACAATTGGACTGGTTGGAAGGTAAAACGCCGCAAGAAAAAAGAAAATAATGTAGGGGTATTTAAAATCAGGTCGTTAGTAATGGATATTTTCCTTCCCGGCTTTTCCTAGGCTTTTCGCCGCTCGCTTCGCCTCCTTTTGTTCGTCAATTGCCAGACCCGTTTTTTAATGCTTTCCCGGCTCAGCACCGCATCACACCTTGCTGCACGGACAAAGCTGGCTAATTTCCCTTTCCGGACGGCAGTTTTCTCGTCTCCGAAAGACCGTAAAAACGAACGCCGATGCACATGGGATATACGGTCGCTAACCCAAAAACAACCCGTATCTAGCCATACAGATCGACCAACTCGAACTGGGCATAAGGCAAGGGGAGAAAATGCTCTCTCCCTCTATGTTTTCGCTTTTGTTGCTTTACTTTAATCGGATTATTTATAAACTCGCCATCGTGGTACGCCATCGCATTAAGTGCGATTTTGCGATTATTTTCTGTTTCAACATCGAGCACTCGAAGTGTTGTGCACTGTTTGGGGAGAGTATACTGCGGCAACGGACTAAAGGGCTTTGGCTTAGTATGTGCTGGCGACAAGGAGCGAGAGGTGGATGTGTTTTGCATTCCATATCGTTGCCTGAGCGCAATGGCCGGGCATACTTGGCCACTATCTATCTGTTCGCTCCCGTATCTAAAGCGCACAGCAAAAAAAAAAGTAAAATAAAACCGAACCCCTTACAATAGGCTTAAACGACTTCAAAGTTACGAAGCGTTTTGAAAATGCCTTAGGAGTGCCAAGGCTTTTATATAGACTAGCTGCGGTAAAGCATTACGTGTGCCCGTTGGTAATGGTGCTCTCTGTTTGTACCCAATTCCGCTTGTTGCCAAACTGTAACAATAATTTTATTTACTTTCGGACCTTTTTAATGGGTGCGATTGAAGTGCGGGAAAACACACTCATAATCGTGGTACTTCTTGGAGTTCGGGAAGTACACCAACATCTACCACTATCATCACTCTCTCTATCTCTCTCTCTCTTTCTCTCCCTCTCCCTCTCTCTGCTTCTGCACAGGGAGGATTTTTCCGGTTTAGTTAACTGTTTGAGTTTAGTACCTACTCGTGACAGAAATGGCTTTTAA
>KB690046.1:0-13493 GCA_000349165.1 Anopheles christyi | reverse complement strand
TGTGTGTGTGTGTGTGTGTGTGTGTGTGTGTGTTTGTGGGAGATGTGTAAGAAATTCTGTAACAACATGTTCACGGTATTGTTTAAGTAGGTTCTTTTTCGTAATTTAATTTTCGTGGCCATTTTACATGGATTTTTTTAACATAAAATAACATTCTTGTTCAAAAGTGGTGTTCATAAGAGTGGACACTCCGGTTGATATGCAAGTTGAGATGCTGTTGTGTTTGTTTGCAAACAGATAATAAACTATCAATTTCCACCTAGTTTGCCTAGGATATCTGCTTGCCTTAGTACGGTTACTAAATGTATGCGTCTGCAATGCTTTGCACGATTAATTAATATCTATTATTAACATTCATTCCCTTACCACTTATCGCTGTTGTAGCCAGCATGTAACGAACTTCGATAATCATCTCTGTCTCGCCCGGTAGGCATCACTGTGCTCTCGGACACAAAACCATCGGCCGCGACGCACAACTTTAGCTACTTGTGTTAATTCTTCCCAGCACCACCACTTACAGGACCACTTTTTTGAGACTATCCAAACGTATAGCAACCGGGCCACAATCACAATGCACACTGGACGGCACGCTGCACGAGCTGCAGGACTGTAGAATGAATGCAGGTTCCAGGACAAGTTCAACTAGTCGCTCGTTCTGGGGAAGGTTGAACCACGCATCCACCTTCAAGGACATTGTTGCGTTTACCCGATACGAATCCGTCGCGATGCGCGAAGAGAGGGCAACATACGAAACGGCCACGAAAACCGGCCCTGCTAACCGGGGCCGATTTTGTCCTTTTACGGACTTCCTGAACGCTGCCCCGAAGCATGTCATTTACGCTTTAATCATCAAACTCTTATCGACGCAAGCGCTGTACCAAGCGCAACGATAAACATGGCATGATTGAACGCAATTTTAAAAGGTCTGCAGGAAAAGAGTGATCCAAGCGTAAAGGTTTACCGAGCAATGCAAAGAACTATGTTCAAATCAACACCAAAATTGACCGCCACCCATAGATCAACACTTTCATTTCTTTCGAACCTTTTCCCAGGGTCGGGGGCACCACAACTGTTGACAGAACGCAGGTGAAACCGTTTGCCATACTCGCTCGCTTTTTTTGTTTTCAAAACTTAATTCAATCCATCCCATTGCATTGCTACTTTCCAACTATTGTTTGCTGATCGGTTAATGTTGCGGGAACGCTTCTGAAGCTGCTCGCAGCTCAGTCGGCGCACAGTTGCGTACGGGCCACATCGTTTCTAGCATGAAACATTCATAAGCCATTCGCACTGTGTGTTTATCTTTAGCTGCCAGTACCATTAACATCGGAGTTTGAGAAGCTTCTCCCAAAAACATTATCATTGAGCGAGCGCTGAGTGTAAAATACGGAGCGTTTCTGCATGTTTAAAAAAAAACACACACACACAGGTTAATGAAGTTTCTTCAGCGCTTTCTTGCTTTGATTTAGGAGAAAGTGCATTTGCTCATCTGATCCCGGACGGTCCGAAGTCGGAGAGGGGAAGATGTTAACATAATTGAAGCTCGAAACCAAAGCGTTGGAATTTTAGAAATAAAATCTTAACCTACCTACTATCGCATAGGTTACGAAGCAGACGGTTTCGTCAATGAAACGTGCCTTGTGCAAAATAAAAAAGGAAAAAAAATATTTATATGCCAAGCGTCTCACTCGTCCCTGCTGGCGTCTTGCTTTCTATCGTGCTTCCGACAGGATTCACTCCCATACCCATACACCCTGCAGGCATCATTCGGTAAATGTCACTTCCTATCGACCGCAAGGGGCCAACTCTGCCGTTCCACCGTCGGTCGTGTTTTGTGTTTATGAAGATCGGCTTGACATTTTATTCCCGTCGTCGCTCGCCACAATCGTGCACCAAACTAGGGAGACTGGTTGAGTGCAAAATTTGAAGACGAACTCGTAAACGATGGTCAGGATGGACTGGAAGCAGCAACAAAAAAAAACATCCAACCGCACACACACACGGGCCTTAAGCTTGCGAAGAAAGTTTTGCCAACGTTTCGCGAATCGTGGCCGACGCAAAACGTCCGAATGGAACGTATGCCATTGAAAGTCGTTTCCTTCATTACTCATCCCGGCAAATGCGCGGACGCTGATATGCGCGGCCGGCCGTCTCGTGCTCCGTCAGGCTTCTTCCCTCTTCTTTCGAGATTCCAGCTGGGATGTGAGGGAAAGCACCACTTGCACACTCTTGGAATGGATGCATCCTGCCCGTTACGCTGAAAGCGAGAGTGATTCCAGTGCGGTGTACGATTGCGTTTGATGTGTCGCGAATTCCGTTAAAAATCCTCTGCACAGGTGTCTCTTGCACATCTTGCCAGCCACGAGCCAACCATTATTGATGCTCGGTCGATCGTACGGCTCGGAGTATAACATACCCGGGGAAGCAGCAGGGAAGCTCAATGTACAACAACAAAAAAACACAGTCCATCGACAAACACACCGTGTGCCTAAGAATTCAATTATCCATTCGGGAATGCATACACTTTTGTTCGGTGCAATGCATTTCCTCTCGCAGACGATAATAGAAGAGTAAACCCGGCTTGAAGTGCAGTCCAGGCAGGGACCAAGCTAGACGACCAGAAGAAAGTCGAACCTTCGCGCGAAGCTATCATATTGTTTGCATGATTTATTAACGACAACCGACGGGTCTGTAACCAGCTTTCCTAATTGATTGTCCAACTAACTTGACCATCTGGCGGGCTGGTGCTGCGGAGGGGAGGGAATATTTAGTGTGAGAAAATTCGATGGAAATCAAACAATTTACCCACTAACGCGTTCAAAATTTCCTCTGGAACCTCTGGTAACAGATGGATCCACAAAAAAGAAGTTTCCCCTGTTGTCGCTGGTTCAACTTTCGATTTGAGGTTATCACCACAAGCTCACGAAAAAAGATACACTAATCCTATAAAAAAAAAACAAACTGTAACTAAAAGAAAGAGACACTAATAACAGACAACTACTTTATTGAATTGCACGCACCAGAGAGCTGTGAAGTGTTTTTTAATTAGAACCAACGAAAACACCCCTTGAAGGAAACGCTTTTCCAAGCAGCTCCCAGGGTCAGGGGCACATTTGCGGTGATTAGTGAGTGAAAAGATTGTTGTTAGTTTTTTTCCGGTATGGATCGAAGGTGTTTCATTTCTTGCTGTTGCAAGCTCGGAAAATTTCGACCTCCAGTCATAAAATTAACCAACCTGACATCGTGCAGGTGAAAGTAACGCTGTTATTGTACTGGAAAACACTTGTAGCAGGTATCATAAATTCTAGCAGTGAATCTATGAGATATCGCTCAAAGTTTAGCTACGACTTTTGACTTCCTGCGCAGACATGAGAACGCTTCATCATCTCGCAAGCTAGCGTGTCTACTTTCAATTTCAATCACTTTTCCTTTCCAAAAAAGAACCATCCCGACAACGCCCATTTCCTTGGTGGACGTTATTTTGTGTGTGTTTCAATTTTCTTTTCACTTTTCCCACGTGTCGCTTCAACACCCTGTCGGCGCTGAAGCGCGACACCAAAAAGGCCTGTAGTGATTGGGGCTTAAAAAATCAATTTCCTCATACTTTAAAACCTCACCTGCGTTGACGATCGATCGTTTCGGTTGCGATGGGACAGATACAGACACAGACACACATATGGTTAATGGAAAGTCATCGCCACCTGTAAGCGCACACTCATAGGATGAATGAGGTACCCATTTTCTTTTTTCCTGCTGTTCAATGTTCACTTTTTATTTTATTTTTCAAGGAATTTGCCTCACATTTGCACAAAAGCCCAATCATCTAGCTCGCTGTTTGCATACAGTTTATTTAAATTTAATGTTTGTACACCAAAAGCTCAGCACTTCCACTTCCTCCCCATCAAGGGGAGATGATTCAATTCAAGGTCTCGCTTCCTCTCCCATCAACGCAGATCTGAAACGTCCATCCAAAATGTCACCCAATGTCAAACAGAACCAAACGGGCTGGGTATGCTAGGCTGTTTTTGATGCGCCCCGTACCCGTATGAATATTCAAATTTGGGAACGGAGAGTTTGTGTTTTGCTTTTTCCTTGCCTCAATGCTCACTCGGTGGCATAGCGGTGGTGCATCGTTGATGAGGATCCGGTTGTACGCGCGAAAATCTAGCTCATCCCAGCACAATACCTTCACTTTTAGGATCGAGCGAGCAAGGAATACTGAATAGCTGCAACGCTCAATCAATGGTTACTGATCAAACAACAAACGCTTGAATTGAGTTTACTGAACAAAATAGCTTAATGTGTCGTTTCTTTCCGGAATTCCGGAATCAAGTACTTTTTTGCTTCTTCTATTACATTAAAACAAATGTAATTCACCTTTTTTGGAATAAAGGAATTTACAACAAAAAATTTGTAACAATTTTAACAAATAAATTTAAAATTGGCTCTTACACGCTTCGTCATCAAAATAAAAAAAAATGAACTGAAGAAATAGGGGCAGCCCGGTGGTCTAATGGATGACGCGCCGGCTCCTGTAAAGGCCGGACGTAGTTCAATTCTCATCCGGACTGTCACCCCGTAGCAAGGCCTTGACTATCCGGCTACGTGGTAAAAATTAGTCTAGAAAGCCTATTTAAGGCCGGCATGACCTCGTAGGTCGTTTACGCCAAGCAAGAAGAAGAAGAAGAAGAAATTATTTAATGAAAAAACTAATAATGTAAAACACCAAAAAGATTCATTGAAATTGAAGCAAAACAAATCTAAACTAAAGGATGTAAAATTGAACTAACCTCATTTATTAAAACCAAATTCAAGGGAAGGAGTCAGCTCCGTTTCAAGAACCTGCTTTCCTCTAAGATGATTTCTTCCAAATAAATGTCATAATACCTCGATTGATTTGTAGCATACCACGATCACTTACCAGGACTAGCCATTCTTCCGACGACCCATTCATGCTCTATCAGCATGAGCGATCGTATCGATAGGTAACCCGTAGCATAGCGAGCAAGGGATGCCCATTCATACTTATCTCCCGTTTTAACACTTTCTGGTTTTCAACCGAGTGCTTTCTATCCGTGCCTAACATCGCGATGCATCGCCTCCCCATCCCTACCTCACTATTAACTCCATCACCACTCCCCCCCTCCCCTCCCTTCAACCCCCAGACTGCTGGATCAGCTTTGCCCCACGAGATAAGCATTCTTTTCCGCATGCATGTAACCTTTTCTTTCGCTCACCATACGCTCTCTCAGTCTCCTCTCTTTTCTCTCTTTTCAAACCATACCCTTCAGAAAACCTTTCTCCCATCGAAAAAACAAATATCGAACCGCGCATGCTTGAGGTCTCTCCCAGAAACGCGAAGCACTCTCTGCGCTCTCGGAGACCCGGACAACCCGTTCAGCACCGTACGCTCTCAGGGAAAAACCGGTGCACAGTGCGTCAAGTGGATTCACGCGCTGGCAGTATAGTAGTTTTCTTCCAGCAGCCTTCAGGTGTGCATCAACAGTCGTGGCTACGGTCGACAACACCACGTTTCGAATTCTGCGCGTTTTTTTCTTTTCTTCGGTAGTTTCGGCACTTCGCAAAAGATCTCGTGATCTCCACCGGGAACGAACTCACCTTCCATTCGCATGCCAGGGAGAATCGCGCTCGTTTTTATGTTTTCCTGTTTGGGTTTGTTTTGCTTTGCTTTTTTGTCTTTTCGAAACAGACGCTGTGTGAAAGTGTTGCGATTAGGAAAGTGACGGCACGATCAAATATGTGCAAATTGGGCTTCCATGGTGTTCCCGTGCGTATCACGTGCTAGCGTGAGCTGGAATTCGTGATAGTGTAGTGAGTGTTGGTTTTTTTTCTTTTTTCCGTGTTTAAGTTGGATCTGCCAAACGATTCGAAACTGTGTTGTTTTTTGTACAAGGGTGGCAAAGGGGTTGGTGGTAAAGAATTGTTCCTTTAAAGCGATCGAGTAAAGTGAGCTGCAAACAGTGAAACACCGTTCTTTGACACAGCAAGTGAAGCATTGTAAAACGGTGAAATACCGAGTCGCCCAGCAATTTGTTTCAGTGTACGAGTGCGCTAAAAACCACAATTTAACGATGATCATGCCAAGTATCGGTGGTGACACGGGCAGAAGCGAGTGATCAATTCCGTTGTTCCGCTATAGTTTAAAAGTTCGTCTAGTGGTGCGCACGTCCGGGCAAATAGCGGCCACACAATGGACTCCAAGAGCGAGATCCGTTCAAAACCGATCCTGAGTCCGACCCGTTCGCTGGATGAAGGATTCGAGAGTGATCCGGACCGTATCTCGACCGATTCGGAGCTAGCGACGGCCCAAACCACACCGGCCTTCGATGTACTGCAGCGAACCGATCGGGATGGGGTGCAGCACACGCAGATCGCTCGACGCACCTCACCCACCACGACCCAGGACTCGGGCTCATCCAGCTCGAAGGACAGCGGGCCGGAAAGCATCATCTGCCTGGAGGGTGAAATCGAAAAGGAGCTTCGCACAAAGCTCGAGAAAACGAACCTGGGCCGACCGCCGACCGGACTGCCGAAAGCGAACACCTCCACCGGTGGACAGCAGATACGGTACCGACGGATAAAGACGCGTGCACCGCCGCCCCCGATCGGTTCCTACTACTACCAGAAGCGGTCCGCTTCGGTGGACAGTGTGAACCGGGCGGGCGCTACCCACGGACCTAACAGCTTGTACAATCTAAGTCTCGACCCGGGCAGTACAGTAAACCTGCACCTCGATCTAGCGTCCGGCCCGGTAAGTGTTGGTACTTTGCCCGGCAGCCAGACGGGACACGATGTGTTGGCAGGGCGTTTCGTACGCGTCACCGTCGATCCACGGCACCATCAGGCACAGCCACCCGCTTCGTTAAACCAGTACCGACTGGCTTCCCTGTCGACGAACAACATCTACAAATATTGTCACGCACCGGCGCCAATGACCGGGCACTACCATCATCTGCAGCACCAGAACCAGCAGCAGCAGCAACAACCTCTCCCTCATCATCCCCTGCATCCGCTGTCTCACCATCATCATCATCATCCCTTGCATCATCACCATCACCAGACGCAGCAGCAACAGCAGCACCAGCAACACCAGCAGCAACTCTCGATGCACCATGGACACCATCATCTTAGCTACATACCGACCTCAGTTGCATCGAGCAGTGGCGCGATCGGTGCCAGTAGCAGCAATCGCAACAATTTATACTCATTACCACCACAATACGGATTAAGTGCGGCCGCGATGGGTTCTGGGTCGCATCAAGCCACCGCCGCCGTTGCTGCTGCCAATGGTGTCTCTTCGATAGCACCGTCCCATTCGCAGCAAAGTGCAACCGGATCTGTCGCCATGTCGGGTGGCCCCTTGGCCGGCTCGGCGATCCGGAATTATCAACATTTCAATCATGTTCCAGTTTGCTGGACTCAATCGATACCCAGACAAACGCGAAGGTAAGCGTACGCGGAGTTCCGCACAAAATTCTCATTACCTCTTTGAACCGAGCCCAAGTCCGCGTGAGTTTGCGTACGGCACGGTAAACATTCGCCACTAATTCCACGCACTTGACATTGCCGGTTTCATTCCATTTCATTTCGACTGCGACTGCACGGCACGGTACACGGGATGCATACAAACTAATGCCGCCACCTCCCTCTTCGCCCTTCGTTTGCGATCTGATTTCACGAGACACGTTACACACTCACCGGCTGGTCTAGCGGAGTCTATGAATAGGAGCTTTTTAACCCTATTTGTAGTGTTCCATCGAACTTAAATCGCCGGAGGAGATAGGCTTCCGTTCAGCACGAGAATCTCCAACTCTGGTCTGCTTATGCCGTGCGCGTACACCACATAACCCAAATTTCGTGCGCAACCGGCTAAGTGAGCCAGATAAGTGCGATGATAAGACAGTGTCTAACAAGTGAAACAGGAGTTGTTTCCCAGCTAGCGAGCGATTTTGTTTGCTGTGGTCCCATCTCGGGTGCAGTCGTGAGTGTGTGATTAGCACGTCGTAGCAAGGGCAAGCTGCTGCCGCTTTCAATCTCTTTCACTTAGCGGTCGAATCGAATTATAACCTCATTTTAAATGCTCCTTTAAGTATGTAAGTGACCTGAATCGGTACCGCTTCATAGTATTGCAACACAACAATACAGCACACAGTGTGTTTTTTTTTTGCTGTTATTGACAGTCTTTGTCCAAATGTTGAGCCAATGTCAGACAGATTTTTCTCGTACGCCGTAAATAGCTGCACTGTCTTCACACAAAACAGCTAAACACTTATCGTTCACTTAGCAACTGTGCTATCATACGTCGATGGATCAGTTCTATTGTGCTTTTTTTGTGCACATCACACCGTCACCCTGCCTGTTGTCACTTTGCGCGTTTGCAATTGTCAAGCACTTGTCAATAGGCTCATCCTTCCTGGTGGCAACAAATACAGCCATAGCTCAAAGAAACTAACAAAAAAAAACGAAACAACCGAGCGATGGAAAATTTTATGCCAAATAGCGACCTAAGCTACTGTCATAAAAATACCTATTATCTGTTCATTAGCCGTCATTCCAAACACGGGAGGATCGATAGTTTGCTGATCGCTCATCTTCGAATGTTATCGCTACAAACCGCACTATTCCGTATCCATTCTACACTCATGATCACGACAGTTCTTCACCATCCGCCAAGCAAAACCAAGCAAAACCGATCGTTACTACTCATCATTCTTTTAAGATTTTTTTTAACTAACGCTTATGGTGCGTGTCGGTCAATAAAACCGTAAATTATGTTCACAGGCCCCAACTGGCAAGGTTTGCTTTCGGTCGAGCCCGCATGGTCGCTTTAGCCTTTAATCGCCGCAAACGTGACCACTTGTCCACGTTGTCACTCTCCGCCGCTTGAACTGCTGTAGTGCGTCAAAAGAGGGGGGGAACGTTTGTACGCAAATCGATTCGGTACGAAAGATTACACGGTGACATCAAGCGACGAACCTGTCATCTGAAGCTACCATATGCGAGGAGCGAACGAACGATAGGCACACGATTCTGCGTGACTACTCCCATTGCGTGCGTGCGTTTGTGTGCTGATGACATTTTGGGAAGAGTCGTAAGTTGGGATGAGGCATCTCATGTCTAGTGCGGGTGTTTTTTGTTTCTGGTTTTGCTAATGCAAATGCCAATCGAAAACTTTTGAAGTGGAAGCAAATATATTCATTTGCTTGCTGTAAAGGTTAAGTCATAATCCGTTCAGAGCAATCGATGTACATTATACACGCTTTGCTCTTTGATATAGGAAATATACTGTACACATAATAGGAAATGATGTTAAATTAAATATAAAATATTCGTAACATTTTTAATAAATCATACCCTAAACCAAGAAACAATGAGAAGCAACAATCACTTCAGTCGCTTTTTTATTAAACCATTAATCTTTCAAATAAATGATCATCTCATTCAAATTGCTCCTTTAAGATTGTGAGTTCTTCAGTCCATTCTTAACAACCCACGCATCAAAGCCCTTTACTTGTTCTTAGCACACACAAAAAACACGCGAACACACAAGATCTCGCACAGATTCCCACGAATTTGGCGGTCACTTCCGATTGGATGATTTTGTGTGAAAAATCAGAGCCCTAAACGAAAGGCTTGTTTGACCACCCATAGGACGCCCCAGTAATGGTTGTGTTCCTGTGTTGCCTCCACTTCCACACCATCGCTCACAATCGTTCTGTCAAGGGCAGCTTCTACCGATCGAGACGGACCGATAATTGCCATCGTTCATCCCTTGCGGGCACCTCTCAATAATGTACGACAGCAGCAGAAACAAATCGAAGAGGAAAGACACATCCCATCCAATCGGAAAACAATTCACTCCCCAATCGGTGGAATGCTCTCGGGGTCCAGCAGACACACACACACACAAACAGACATACAGCAGGCGACGAACCCTCCGCGAGGTTGCCCAGGTACCAATGCACTCAGCAGGCAGACGAATGTGCCCAAAAGCAAACAACTTTTACTTTCACGGCCCAAAGCATCCGATCCGATCGATCGCAGCCTTCTCTTTCCCTTTATGGAAGCGTTTTGCGCACATCCACACACGGCCAGATAAATAGATGGAGGTGAAAACTGTACAACTATTCCAACATCACATCACTCATACGGTTCTGCAATGGCTCACTGACCAGCTACAACATGCTAATAGCTCTGGTGGGCTTCTTTTTTATGTTCAACTCACACACACAAACAGGGACAGGTGAAATGTGTTTGCTCACCGCAAGTCATGCTTGAATCAAAAGCCGACTTGCGATCACACCGATTCGCGTAGATCATTTCTTATACTGTACCCCGCTCGGTGAGGGTTAGTACTTTCCTTGGTTTTTTTTGCCGTTTCGCGCGCCCATCCGAGATAGTTGCTGCCCAATTGTTTAATTTACAACCATAACCTGAATTTCACTTGATCGTGCGCGTGCAGTTTGCGATCGAAAAAAGGGATGGTGAGGGATGTGAAAACAAAAAGACGAAACGCTGGGAGGGAAAATAACCAACACCCATCATTCAGTCAACCAAAACATCGGCAACAGAGGGTAGAAAGAAGAGAACGAGAAAAAAACGCATCGCATTGCGAACGCACCACAGTAAAACCTGCCGCACCAAAGCAAAACTCGATCAAGTGTATGAATTATTCGATTTTGCCTACGCACGCTACGCTCTCTAGGTTAGCACGGTACGCTTTTCATTTTCACCCGTTCGTTCATCGTTCCCTTTTCATCTGCTCCACCCGCTCAAATTGCAACAAAACACGAACACTCGGAAAGAACACAAGCGCAATCGAGTGATAATTAGATGGCCGGAAGATGACGAACGAAGGTGTGCTTAGAAAAATTTACACACAATCGACACTCCTGACCCGCTCGCCGCCACCGATGCTGCGAAAGCAGCATTGGCCAACATAGCGCGCAAGAGTGAACCATTGCAGAAGCATTAGAAAGAATAAAAAACCATTACCGACAGTTTTTCGAACAGTTCGCGGCGGTATGGTCGAATCGGGCGCCAAAATACGCCAGGGGAAATTTTGTATAAATTAATGAGGAAAAAAGTGAAATTAGCCAGACCAAAACCATCCTGCCCCTGCCTTCTCCTGGGCAGCCCCAAACGGAAGTTTATTATTGCTTGCTTTCGATTTCGTTTAAGGGCGAGCGACCGAAGCAAAGTAAAAAAAACGGAAACACCTCTTTCGTTGCCAAAACCAATTGAGATGGGTTTTTAAATTAAGATTCACATTTGATGTGCCCATCACAAGCCCATTACATTTGCAGTAAAGCCTGGGCAATGTGAAAATGTACTTTTATATCCGATTTTTTTTGTTCTTCCGTTCAACGAGAGGCAATTTGAAAGACAAGATCATAAAATGGTGGCCTGTGAATATAGAATGCAAAAAACAAAAAACAAAAACACAAATGTTTACCAACACAGACGGTAAAAGAAAACACAACCTGATTCTGGTGCAGCGTTTGATCCTTCCGCGATACTTGGCTTGGCCACTTTGCTCACCGGGGTGGTCGCCGAGCAGACACAATCGCTTCCTTCCCTCACATACAACGATTTCCTGTCTCCGATGGGCGATGCGTTGCGCGTTTCCTCATTCCGCACTTATTAACCGGTTGGATAAGACATTATACCCGTCATGTAAGTCACGATTGGGCTATATGCATATCCACTCACACTGGGGCGTTTTTGTCAATTTTTGTTTGCCTATGGACACGTTTTTCATCGTTCAATTTACCAGCACCATCACTCAAACCTGTAGCCTTAAACCTTGCATTTAAGCCAAAAAAAAAAGCACACAGTACAATACACTCAATCCAACCGGCAAGCGATGATGCTTTGGGGTGGCAATGAAGAGGATGAAAAACAGTTTGCAAACAGCTTATTCAACAGCATTAACGTTGGTACGTTGGAATAATTGCACTGTTTAGCTGTTAGTTAGTTTGCCGCTGCTTCTCCCATGATCCCCGGTTACTTCAGAAATGAGAATCAGGAATAAGCGGAGAGGAGGTCGAAAACAGGTTGAAGCTTTACTGCATCCATCCTTCCAAACAAGCGAAACAGTTCCATGCCTCAAAACATCGTGTTTTAAAAAATCTCTCTCCCAGCCCCCAAAGTCCACAGGAAACCTGAAAGTAAAAGTTTCTCATTTGCCACCACTGCCACCAAGCCCAGCACACTGACGGGTTGATGCTGCACGCGCGAAGATGTTGCTGTTTCGGGTATTTTTCCATCCGCACCAACCAAAGGAAAAGTGTTGCGATCGTGAATTAAATTTATCATTTTTCCGATGTCTTTCCCAATTTCCTTTTTCTTCCTTTTCGGTCAGCCTAGAACTGCTTTCCCATTGCATAATGGTGTACGGTGCGATGTTATTGCATACAGAGCCGACAGGGCAGACATCGATCGACTTGCTGGGTGGATACGATTCCGGTTTTTTTTATGCTGTTTCCACTAATACTACCGGAGTCAGGAATTTTTGGACCCGGCAAGCAGGTTTTGTGCAGCGAAAGTGTGGAATCGAACGTTTTGGGTAGGAAGTTTTTAGCCACTTTTTTGTTCGTTGCCGTTGTGTATGCTCAAATCGGAAGCAAGCAAACAGCAGCTTCAGAAGAAACCGGTTCACGGCCATTCCACAGTAACGGTTGTTTGATTATGGAACGCATTTTGGAACGTTGAGGCCAGTTGGCGATTTCGGGAACATACTGTAGCCAAGATATTGCGAAATTAGTGACGTTTACTATTGTTTGTTTTTATTGTATGTTGTGCTTCATCTAATCTTATTAACCCTGTATAAGCTCTTCTTTGCCCATCGTTACCTGCTCCGTAACATTATCATTTACATTGCGTTCTAATCTAACCGATCTAACCCACGATCTTTATCGTGGCTAATTGTTGTTGCTGCCCCAACGACACAACGGAATGACGATCATGCAAATGATTCGTGTTACGTGTCCGCTGCTCTGCGTACGACAATAAACATATAAAGAAAAGAAGCCCCGTTGCATTTCACGTAATTAAACATGGGCTACCTTCCCATCTCACTCCAACGAACCTCCACACGAACGGTTCACACGAACCTATGCCGGTGCGATCGGTTGACGGGTGTGCAGAGTCACTCCGTTCCGTTAATTATAATCTGTTTTTTTTTTTTTCATACCCCACCCGAGGTATTTACCCCCTGGCTTTACATAAACTCGCAAAACCTATACGAAAATTACGCATCATTACGCTTTAGCTGCAGATAAAGTGATATCGTACCGGCTAATTAATTGCTTGCGTTTGGTTCCGTCTGCCGCACCAACCAACATAGGGATAGGATAGAGGGTGTGCAATGGGAATTCTTTCACTAGACGGTCGATTTTTTGCAGTGCACAGTTAAAAATGGGTACTGAAGAAGGCAAAGCAAAGAAAGATCGGGGAGTTTTTTTTTTTTT
>KB690035.1:0-13465 GCA_000349165.1 Anopheles christyi | reverse complement strand
CTTATGTGTATAATATAATCGTTTGTATGATTTATGGGGCAAACAAGCTAACCGTCTTCGGTGGTGCATTAAAAGGCCAAGATTGATGTACAGGAAGTGAACGTAGCCAACGGCCTCTAGTTTGATTTATTCCTATAGCCAACAAGTAAAGGCAAAAGAGGATGAAATGAAGATTTACTCATATTCGCAATTATGGTCTTAATTTTTATGGTACTAGAAATAAAATCTCGGATTTTATTAAATAATTGATGTTCTTTGAACCTT
This sequence comes from Anopheles christyi, assembly GCA_000349165.1. Lineage (NCBI taxonomy): Eukaryota > Metazoa > Arthropoda > Insecta > Diptera > Culicidae > Anopheles > Anopheles christyi. Next base: position 13,201 of record KB690035.1, on the reverse strand, counting down.
TGCATGGTAAGCATGGTAACTGTAAACCTTTTAAATTCAATAATAATTCCATTCATGCTGTCTTTCTTTGCCTACAACCAAACTCAATTGTAACACTTGTCCTTGCAAATGACTGACCGAAGACCGTTTTTCAGAACCGAAGAATATTCCAAGTACAAGCCATTGCTTAATTTAACCACGTACAATCAGTTCACAGCAGGACCTTAACTGGTAGCTACAAGATCAATATTTTCCACCCGGCAGCATATAAACAATGTTTCCCTATTGTCATACTTTTTTTTACCATCCCTAAGGAAGTAATCTACTGTACGATGTGCCTTTTTACATGCTCTTTTCTTAGCCTCCGGGTTCTGTTCCCCATTTTGTCACTCAATGGTTAACAATAGAAAAAAGGGGAGTTATGGAAAATCGATCAGTTTTATTTCTGCTTCCCTACTTCACGCCAATCGATTGCTGTTCCCTCCCGCTCATCAGCATTCATTGAATGTGTAGGTTGGCACTGTTGCTACTGCTCGTAATAACAAATTCTGATGTCATGCTGATCGAAGGATATCCAACTCGTTCCCAGTAATTTTCCAAACGCATTGTTTGTGGAAGGAAAATCGATGAGCAACAGGAGGGCTCTCTCTGTCCCTCCCTATCAAGTTTTTTTTTCCACCACCACCAGAATGATAGTTTTGATGCAAACCAGCTACCAGACTCGTTGGGGATTGTGTTTCTTTTCCGATACGTTCCAGGGAAATGAAATACGCACAGCAGTTTTTGCGTTTGATTGGCTTCTGCCCGTCCATTAGAGGACGTTCATTATTGAAGATAATTAGGATCAAATGGTTCACAGGAGTGCATGGGACGGTGGGGGTGCTGGATGCTATAAAAATATAACAATGCACAGAGCTTCTACTAAACGAAAAAAAAAAAACAAACGATGCATTTGCACAGTTCCTACCAGCAAATGCATCCTTTGTATGAGGTTAGTGAAGTGAATCGGGTTAAAACTGCTCATCTGAAGAGACAGGGCGTTAGCTAGAGGGATATAGAGACTAGAAAAGTGTAAATCATCACCTTCCTTTCAACAATGGTTGTAATGAGTCGGCTCCAGTTCAGCAAGTAATTGGAACACACGGATTGTATCGCAAACGATGCTTCATTAGCAAAGTGTTGTTAGCACCTTGAACAATAATTAAAAATAAAACCGTTTTGAAGTATCAATGCCCATAGAATGAGTATTAATTCACTTCACAATGCTTATTTATGATATCACAAAAATAAATATAACAATTGCATTATGTATGTATAATTTTGTTCAAACAAACTCAAGGGAAAGAAATGTTCTACGTATGTTTCACGTCTACGAAAGTGTACATGAAAATTTAATTTTGTTCGCACTTGTTTCCCGCTGGCACTAACACAGCATTGCGCCAAAAAAGGCTGTGGTCACTAATTATAAACCAGTACGCCACGAAAAGCAGGAACACATTTTCCGTTTGCAAAAGTTTTCCCATTAATCCCACCCCATCCTGACTGCTGCCACAGTAAATTGCACGGGCAAAGGTAGGGCGAGCGTGCAAATAATTAGCTTGTCTTGCTTGTTCATTCAGTTCCGGACCGATATAGGTTGAGTTTGTATCTTTGTTTGGGTTGTGCACGAAAGCAACACCTCAGTGGAGGCAGCAATCGTTTGTGTGTGGTCAAACCTAACAGGCGCCAATTGACGATTTCGCACGAAACTCGTGCCAACTCGTCCGTTTGCTGATTATGATGTTCGCCTTACTCGAAAGTGGACAGCGACGACCGCAGTGTTCCAGTGAGCCTTCGTTGCGACCACAGTGGTAGACATTTACGATGGCAAAAACAACCCCCACCACACACCGATTAGTTCCGGTGATTCAAGGACGCTAGTGTGTGATGTGGTTAAAAAAAAGGGAAACGAAAAACTCACACACTTCCTTCACGCGCTGGTAAAGTTTCGAACGGTCGTGGTGTCAATCACTGGTGTCGTGACGGGGCCGGTGGATTGTTTACGGCAAATGGGTCGTAACGGAACCGGTCAAATAAAGGTTGATTGTAAATAATTTCTTCTTTCGCTCGTCTGCAGGTGGGTGATTTCTGATTGGCTTGGGCAAGGAATATGGGTGCGTTCGGTGGGTGTTTGTTTTGATTAGATCTTGGAGTTTGTCCAGAGAGGATAGTTTGTGCTAGCTTTAAGACATGGTTGCGTAGGTTTAGTGGTGTGCATCGTTTCGTTTAAACAATAACACAGGCTAAGCGTGTGCAGTGTATTAATAGTTAAATAAAGCCATAAACAACCAAACTGATTGTAACCAGATACGAGAATCAGGAAAATAATATTACCTTGTTGGTAATAGTTTCTTTGGCTACATTGTCAGTGGATTTAACAACAAGTATCGAAAAAAAAGATTGATTATTGTAAATGAATAATTCTGCTATAACAACATTACTCCAAAACTATCAATTACAATCCAAAATTAGCTATATATATATAGCAATCAATTAATTCACTGCTAAACGATCCTCCAACCCGCGTTTGCCTCGTTAGTGAGTAACACTTTGCTTAAATGAGCTGTCACATGCTTGACTTTTGCCATTAAGCTTCAATCTGCCCAATAAAAAGGAAATGCACCACCACGCATAGTATTCCACCATTGGTCCATTTATCTTTTCCTTCTTTAGTCCCATTCCTTCCAAAAACCACCATTCTCCACAACCACACGGTGCGGAAACAATTCGTCAACATTTGCCGAAAATCGTTCCGAACGCAAACGAGCGAAATGGCGAAATTGCGTGCAAACACGTGGTTACGGGTTTTTTTTTGGCAAAACAAAAAAAATCCTCGTTGATTGAAATCACTCACCACGCACAGGCATGGTGAAGAACCTGTATTGTGGGAGCTTAACTGGGTGCCGAAAACCTCCGATTAGTGGAGGGGCAATTTTTTCCTGTGCTATCGGCCGATATGACGGGAACTTTAAGCATACTATCTATGCTTGAAGGACTCTAGGACAAGTTGGTATTTTTTTCTTCTTCGTATGTTAACTCCCCCTTCTCATTCTCGATACGGTCAATCAGTAACTGGAGCACAACGCACGCTTCTCAAGGTAGCGAGCAGGCAGAAAAGGTTAAGGTTAAACGAGCCGTCCTTCCATTAGGCCAACATCTAGCGTGTGGCTACATTTCGAGATGGGAGGACGGTGGCACTGCTACTGGAAGTCATTAATGTTGAGCGTTGGCGAGGCGACCAAGGTTACGATTATGAGGGAGAGGCTTTTTTGTTTTGGTAAACTATCAGGCTTCTGGGAAGTTTCACCACATGGAGGGAGTGACATTTCCAAGTCACATAATGATTGGTTTCGTATCGCACTCAGAAGTATTATATTGCTTGCCGTAAACCTACGCCTAACACAGCGTGGTAAGAAGCGCGAGCAGTAGAATTAATCTTTTATTTAGCGTCAAGTGTCAACGTCTGACATTAACCGTGCGTAGCAGAGAGGGTAACACGGTGAGTCTATTTAATCTGCAAAGCGGTTTTAATGTACTACAATCGTTCGGTCACTAAAGTTCCTGCATCATGAAAAATAATTTGTTCCAGGCCTATTTTTGTTTACGCGCGAAACCTTTATTTGGGTCCTATTGATTTGGAGCAATTAAATTGATTGCGTTTGCTAGTTGGCAGGTGCCTTCAAAACGGTTGTATATTTAAAGAGAAAGAAGAGATCATCTACACTACGGTATGGAATTAGCACTTTGTGATGAGGACGCACTGAGGTCGTCCATGCGTGTTGGCCAGTTACAGTTACTGTAGGGGAAAAAGAGGAAGAGATCAACGAAAAGATCAAGGAAAAAGTATTTGGTCAGACATTGTGTCTATGGGTAGAAGCTGCCACTTGAAAAGCGGTTTGCCTCTTTATAAGCGCAACCTGTGATGCACCAAATGAAGAACCTTATCCACCCGTCGTAATAGAAAAATGGCTTTTGTACTAATATAAAAGGCTCTTACGAGATTGCTTTTCTGATTAGAGACCGATTTTTATACTACTTAGTGCCAAAGCATTTCCATTACAGCACAAAAACTCACATTGGTGTATTGAGTCTACTAAGAAGGCTGAAAGTACAGCAATGGTGCATATAAGTAGAAAAGCAATTATAATTGTAAGAAATTGTGATATCATAGAATCATTCTCAAAGTTATAAAATTCAACATTCGCTTCTAAACACGATGTTGGCCGTTTCTCTTCTACACTACTATTCTGCTATAGTTGAATAATTCTGTACATGGTTCAGAACACAAATTGATTAGGACATAGTAGGTTCTAGTAAACATACAGGTTGAAAGCTATCGTGGAGTACTAGTCGGTTTTATTTACAGATATTAGTTTTGTTTACAAGGTAGACAACACACACACACAAACAACATAAAACGAATGACAGAGGAGTGACAGCGAAATATGAAAGGGAAAGAGCAATATGTATAGAAAGAGAAAGAGAGAGAGAGACAGTGTGAGGTAGAGCGAATACGAGAGTGGGTATTAGAGAGCGAGAGAGAGCGAGAGCGATAGTTTAACGCTTAATAATATCAACAAGTAGAGAAGCTGTATAACAGTTTTGCCTCTCACTTCAACGGTTAGTAAACGGGAGCTTAACACGTAGTGTGAATGACACAACGACCTACTGGATGACAGGTACAACGGGGACGCAAGTTTTAGCACAATCTAGCGATGGTAGACATCATACAACATATTCGGATCAGATTCGAACGATCACCACACAGCTCGTTATGGCACACTATCCAGCAGAGAGGTTGTTGGAGCTAAGGTGGATAAGGTTTCGTCGGTACATCACAAGTTCACTACACGGAGACACTACTGAATGGCGGTCTAGCTTCGGTTGTGGTTCTACGTAGTGTAGTTTTGTGTAGTGTTCATGAGAGTTGTGTATGAAGTTGGTGGAGTTGGTTGTGGGCATAAAGGACAGAACAAAAACAAGGAGCTTGAAAAACACACATACGCGTACACGGACACAGACACATGCGCACACACATTTGTGACATGTGCAGGTTTTGACATCACTTTTTTATCATTGTACAGAAAACGGAAACAGCAACAGTATTTGCTCTCAAAGCACACAAATTGCGGTACATGAGATAACACAAAAAAATCCTTCTAATAAGTGCATTTGCTAAATGTTTACTCTCAGTAACATTGCCACAAGACATTAAGCGTTGGAGCTTTGACGTTTGGTCACTGTCAAGTTTGACAGCTGTCATGTGCGTGCGTATGTGTATTTGTTATTTAGGATGTTGAGGGTAGGAGCACCATCCGTTTGAGACTATACCACCCTTGGAAAGGAATTTTCTAAGGATGTGATTTAACATGGTGGTGGTGGTGGTGGTGGTGGTTGTAGAACACTTACGCAGGCTTCAACATCGTCGTCGGCGTGCTCGCGGGAGGACCGGCTGCGCGTACCGCTGTCCCCGACACAGTTCGTAGTGCTGTTGCTGCCACCGCTGCACACCGAGGTGTACTGTTTGCTGTGCGAGAACAGCTTCTGGCGATGCTTTTGGCTTAGCCGCGGATGCGAATGGTGATGGTGCGGTGCGTGATGATGCTGCGTCGTTGTCGGCTGCTGCACGGAGTGCGCGTGGGTCAGCAGGGGGCGCTGCAGCAGCGGTTTGGTCAGGTGACGCTGGCACCCGGCCGGCGCACCACCCGCCCGATGTGGATGGGCGTGCCGCAGCAGCGGACGATCCTCGGAGCGGTGGCGCTGTAGCAGTGGATGCACATGCCGATGGTTGGCTAGCGGTGCGGGATGTGGTAGATGGCCTGCCCCGAGCAGTGGCTGGCGGCTACCGTGATGCCCGTGGTGCGCCAGCGTACCGTGCGGTACCATCGAATGGCGGCGGATCTCGTGCGCCGGCGAATGTAGCGTAGGTTCGGCGTGGCGTGTCACCGCCAGATGGGGATGCGAATGGTGCGGCTGGGCGGCCAGCGGCTCGGATTCGGCCGCGTCTTCCGTCGTCAGGGCCGGGTGGGCCGTGGGCGTCGGTGCCGCCGCATCCGCACCCGGATGCTAGCTGTCCGTGTCCGCCCGGTGCAGCAGCGCGAACTGACAGCCGCACTCGCGCGACTCCGAATGGCGCGACAGTGGACACTGGAAGCAGCGGTCCAGCAGACTGCAGCTATCGCACCTCGGTATGCACTGTAACAACGCATCGGTAACACAAAACAGGCCATTTGTATTTGCTCTCTCTCTCTCTTTCTCACTATTTCTCGCTCTCATCCTTCTCATTCACACACACAAGCGTACATACAAACAAACCCTCAAACACATTCTACAATAGTGTGCAACTCATTCTCGATACCTCACTCCCTTCCTCTCTCTCTTTCTTTCGCTCTTCTTTTTTGACTGTCTCTCGGTGGTCCCTGGCAGGTGATCATTGGTGGGCAGTGTGCAGTATCTTTTGTGAAGGTCCAATGGTGTCACTGTGTGGATTGGTGTTTATGTGATCGTGTGGACTAGTGGTGGATATCAAAAGTGAGACGCTGTGTGGTAGGTGTTGAGAGAATTAGACGACTTTACACATAGAAGAGTTCACATTTACAGTAAGTTGTTTGGGAACAATGTTGTTGGACATTTGTGTCCATGTACAATGTTGTGGAATTTAAAAAAGATCTTGTTTTCTTCCTCTTAAGATGTATCTCATATTTTCAGCTTAAACCAAGATTGAATTCAATAAAAATTACTCATCATCCAACATTCTCAAGGGAATCCTTTAATGTTTTGAATTTTTCATAAACGTCTACACTGCCATTTTAGGCCACAAAAACTACCAATAAGCAAGGGATAATCATGCTGCGGTTTTGTTGAAAACGTCCAATCGGCGTAATTACAAAAAGGTATCCCGAAAAAGGAATAGAATGGGAAATGTTGGTCCTTGGTGTGCGGTAAAGTTTTTGTGACTCCAAAGCTTACCGGAACACCTGTTTAGGACATTAAAAGTACAGATTATATCGTTGATCCTTTTTGCAGCGATGTGGACCACCATACCCGCATTCCAACCTTGTGGTTACACCCAATCAGTGGCCAATGAACGTGATGCTTTACTTCAAAGTTTAATACTTTTTCCTCAACATCAGCGGTTTTACGGGCTGTCACGGATGGGTCAATACATTGTTGTACTGAATCGTGAACACTATTGTTCAAGAGCAGATGCATTCGTTTAGGTTTGTGGAGCAAACAAGAACATTCAGCCTAAATATTGATGTTTTGTTCCAAGAAGTGGAAAAAAGGATGTCCCTTTTATTGTGGATGTTTACTCACAAAACTCTACTGGTAAACATTATGAAACGGTATTTTCACCCTTCCAAGAATCGAGACACAAAGACAAGCATTGTACGTTTCAACAGTTCCAGTTTTTACCCACGATAAATGGAGATCAATTTTGAGAAAAGGATCATAATTTTCCTCGAAGCGAAAAGGATAGCAGGAGCATGGAAAGATATTTTCATAAATATTCGTCAATTAAAATTCCAAATCAGCTACCTCAGCTTCTGTACCGTACAATACAATGGGAATGTTATTGAGATTGGAATGATCGAGCAAACAAAAAAAGTTTTATAAAATAGCTTTTCTGTAGAACAATGATTTTGCTTTTGTAATGAACACTCTCGAACATCACCAACAAGGCGGCTGGCTCCATCGGTGAGTATCAAACGTCTTGCAGGCACAACTGTACTGTCCGCCCATTTTGTTCGGTGTAAATGTTTTTGCAACAAGGGACAACTTGTTTTGTGTTTTGAGCTGTTGGTTGTATCGATGAAATAAAATCGAAACAATAAATAGGATCATAAAATTGCAAGAATGTTTTACGGTGCTAATAAAACTGCTCCCGACCGTGTCGAAAACGTCAGCTTGCGGCACGCAGTGGGGTAGGTGGCATTAGTCAGCATCACGTAGCGAAATGTTTCATGTTTATTGATTTTTACACATAACCATAAAAGTAAAAGTCCACAGTACAAAAGGAAAGCGTGCCCACTCCAAGTGTTGGCTCCAATTGTTTCGCATTAACAATAGCCAATTTATTTGACCATCCGCTTGAAAATGATGATCCACTTCAGCCTCAACATTGGTGTTTCAGGTGGAGGATGTTGAAGATCTTGAAACAGATTGAATCAATATTGTTTAAGGCTGTTTAATTTTTTTCTATAGAGAGTTTTTCTCTCTTTTAAAAGTCTTGTCAACTTCAACTCAACTGAAAACAACGCGACATTTCCACTTATCAATAATATCCGGGATGAAACTCTAGATGAAATCCAGGAAGAGCATGCAATAAGAGCATCTGTTGGAGTTGTTTTGAAAATACCGTTGTGTTGGCAATGGCTTACTCAGTGGCAGGTAAGCGAAAATAAATACCCAGTAAAAGTAGATTCTAACACAATTCTGGGTATTTTAAAAACTTTCGATTGATGTTAGCTAACTAACGTTCAGGGCAAGTGGACGTGTTTTGAGAAAAGACTGTTGTACTGTTTAATGAACCTAGACTGTTCATGTATATGCTTACTATACAACCATGTTCCGCAGCAATAAACGTAACACGATGCTTGCAATTTGTTTCATCATTAATCGCAGTGCTAATCAAATGCAAGAGAAAAGCTATCAAAAATTCAATGAACTTTAATTAACATATCCCACTTTATGCAAGTGCACTGAGATTTTTGAAAAAACAAAACCATGATCCTTTCGTAAAACGCTAATTGTAACAAAGCACGAAAACCCCTTTTTTTGGTACGGTGTAATGCATTAAATACACGAATAGAATGCATCAGAGCTCCTCTTGCCAATCCTAGCGCTCACCCAAAGCATGCATACCTTATTTGCCTAAATGAAACAATAAATAAACGGGCGCTTTTCACACCACATTAGCTGTTTGCACCGCCACAATTCTAGTGTTAACCAAATAAAGATAAACCAACAAATCATAAACACACGGGTGTTATTGTGTTTTGCTATTGCATTGCACCTCTCTCACACCGTTTGTACAGCAAAAAGGTTCATGTTCAAGGACAGGATCCCGTACATGACGATGGAATGGGTGAGTGGGCAGCAAAGCGTGTCCATTTTCTTCGGTTTGTTTGGCATTCAAAAACAACCCCGAATGCAATTTCAAAGGATATACGCTTAAAAAAAAGGAAAATGGAGGCAGTCAAAGAAAAAAAAAACCGTTGGCAAAAGTGTCAACGAAGGTTGTTTCTTCGTTGGTGTGCGCTGAATGTTTGTCGTTTACCGTGTTTCACGCCAAGAACGAAAAAAGGGACAATCGTACACATATGCTGGACATGGTGGAAAATATATAGTTTCACTTCCGACTCAAGCAAACCGACCTTGCACCTTTCCGGGGATTTTCCAGGTCGAAGGGTTTTTTTTTTTGCCACACCGGAGGCGGTTATTTCTATGCGGATAAAATAGATTTGCCATTTTTTTGCACTTGTTTTTTGTTTCTAGAGGCAATATTTTTCTTTATCTTTGGTGTTTGGTTACCATTTTTTTTGTGTCCCACCGCTTTTCTTCTTTAAAGCATGTTATTTAAATGAGTGTGAAAATTGTACCGGTAAATTTACGGCTACCGGTAATTTGGCGATACTTATCGCACGGCTGCAGTTAATGTGTTCTACGTGTGCCCGCCGTTTTCCAGGGCAGTTATGATATTCCATTTTTCCCATTTGTGTTTCAACGAACGAACCAAAAAACAAACCCCCCAACCGCCTAGAGAAAAGGGAAAATCTAGCCTTTGAGTTTGTTGATAATAATTTGCAGTACATACGCCAAGGCACCAAAAGGGATAATGTCATGCTTGGTGCAAATGCGGCATCGAATAACAGCCATGGCATATCCTTTCTTTCCGACACAATGCAGTGTTGCTCCGCACAACCCACTCCCCCAGTGGAGTGTAGCGTAGTGCCAGACACTTCACAAGCCATGTCGACAGTACAGCTTGCCCTGTGGGGCGAGTCTCGCGAGCGAAAAAGGGTTGGCATTCTTTAACGAGCTATTTTATTCAAATTGCGCATGAAAAGTGCAGCGGGAACAATGCTGCTTAGTGTCGGGTTTCTTCCCACAAGCGCAAGGTCTATGTGAAAGGTATGCTCGTGTTTCACAGCGAGTCACAAGCTCACAAACTTCATCGGGAAAATGCACCCTTTCCTGAGGTGAAGAGTTGATGCACGCGTCACCGAGGGCATTGGGAAGCTAACCTTGATTTTCTGGCACTCGTTGGCAAGCAAGGTTAAGATCAGTAGCTTCAAAAGGAAGTGTGCCCAGTGGGGGAATTTACTGGAGGGAGAGATTATGTTTTCCCATATTTTCCTGAAGTAGTATGTGGCAAAAATGCAAATTTTTAGAGGGTTCGTTAGAGCTACTCGTGTCGGTTCTGGCAAAGGAAAGAAACTTTTAAGTTAGAAAAAAAAACCCGGAAATTGTGTACTAACTTAAATATTTGTAGAAGCATCTCAACGATGCCCGTACACTCTTCAGGTTAGCAAGACAGTAGCGGATAGCGGAAAGCAATCAAATCTAACCGAACTTGTGGTAAGCAGTATCATCAATGGGCCATTTTTCAAACACTTCGCCTTGATGGGAAGACTGAATGATCAGTAAATGCTCGTTAGGATGACGAACCCCCACTATTTAACCTCATTCCTTGCTATTGACGTGCTCGAAACGAGCATCTATCGCGTCACAGTATGGCGATACTATTCATGAATGCAATAAAACTGATTACTATTAATTTAATCCCAGAAGCAGACGAGATGGAGGTTGAAATGTGAGAACACTTCCAATCTGCTGACGATGAATCTGACACCATTTCACCGGAAAAACGAAGACAGCTGTGTTTCAACGTTTCTCAGCTGGGCCCCCTTGGGGGGGAGCATCGGAGCCATTTTGTTTATTTTTAATTTATTCCCATTACTTCCCGGGGGGCAACTGGGACCAGCTGGATTCCGGCAGTGATGGAACACACTCGACACTGTTCCTGCAGCCCTCAAGCCCAGCGGAAGAGTCCCGTTTGAAGTACTCGCACAAGCAAGAGATTTACGAATCGACGCTACTTCACCCCAGCTAGTCCATCTGGGAATATCTTGAGGGCAAAAATGGAAGTGTGAGCAAAGATGCGCGTTTCTGGGTTGAATGATTCTGTTTCATCGTTGAACGTGCTCAAAGAAATAAACGACATCATCACCGTCCGTATATCCTTCCACGTGCGTTCACCAATGAGACAATGTCGCGAGTTGATCGGTTCGTTTCAAGGAGCATGAAAAGCTCACCGAGCAACTCTACAAGACAAGATAAACGTTAAATCTGTTGGCATACCGGCAGGAGAAAAGGTACAATGGCGAGAAGGTTCTACAAAACAAAAAAAAAAAAAAAACAACGGGATAAGCACCAAAGCTAGGAAAGTGTGGAGTAAGTGTGTTTCCATTTCCGCTTTGCTTTCATCTCCTTATTGAGGTCATAAATTTGTGCCACGGATTTCCTCTCGGTTGTGCGCGAAATCGAATGCGGAAGTGTGCAGTTTGCTGCCGTGGCCAATGTCGCCTTTGCTTGCATAGTTTGTAGCTGTTTCGTGTTGCGATTGACAATCATCCTGCCTGTGTCTTTTGTTTTGTAACGTAAAGTAGACGTTTGGTGACTTTTTTTTTGTAAAAGCATGAAAAGTGTCACTCTGATTGATGAGGAATTTAAAAGCTTTTTGTCAACCGGTAGGATGAAGTTGCATTTTACAGTCCTCTCCACAGTAGGTGGAATGATTTGCTTTCAATGAAATTAAAATTGCATTGCAACGTCTTTTTTTATAAATTATGCATCAAATCATCAGCTTTTTTTTTGCTGCACACGCTTGTTTTCATTGGTTTGGTTTTTCTTAAGAAGGAAAACTCGTCCATTTTTAGGGGATTTAAACGCATATCTTTAAGTGTGTCTAGATTATTACCTTGCTCGACACCATTGGAAACTCTTTCCAAAAGCAATGGTAAGGATTTCATATAATTGTATCGTTTATACTAAAATTATAGTTTTTCCTCCGTTTGTCCTTTTCTTTTCCGCACCCGATAGTGAAACAAAGGGCAATAAATTATGGCTGCCTTTTAAATAACGTGAAAGCAATCCCGAAACGAAACTACGTCCTACTCGAACGATACTCGGAAATCGAGTAGTAAGGATCCGAGGAATTCAATCGTTTGGTTCGAAAAACGGATCTCGTTTCGGAATAAAATCAGACACAATAATCAACACACATAAACATTGCAGTAGTACGGGTGACTGGCGACGTGGTTGCACGGTTCGACGATAAATGTTGCGGATTGCGATAAAATCCATTCAGGCAGGCAAAGGCCCCCGGTTAAAAAGCAAACAAGACCAGCGGGTGCTCCTTAAACGAGTGTGCGTCTTTGGCAACCAGCCTCGGAAAGCTTCATCATCATCATCATCGTTCTTCTCTCCTCCTCATCATTATCAGCATGATTACCAACAGCGTATTGCGACCGATGTGGAATCCGATTATATTTACGCATTAAAGTCATCGAATCCATCACATTGGAATAAATGCAATCCGCAGCTGGTGGACAGATTGGGGAGAAAGATACATTCAGGCTGAAGCACTTCGTAAAGGATGCCGTTAAATTCCCTCAATCGACATCGAGTTTTTGAGGGTTTTGGAAAGGCCACCACCACCACCAAGAGGGATGGCCAACGGAAAATCGATTCCGATATGGTCGTTTGCACTTCATTTCCGCTCGATGGCGGGGAACCAACATTTCTCCCCAAGCCATCAAACATTACCAACCCAGCTGGGAGGGAGTGGGAGAGAGAGAGAGAGAGAAGGAGATAGAATGCTGGTTAGGATCAGCACCAAGGACATGAAGCATTTTTTCTTCATTACCTTTTCCGTTGCTCTGTTTCAGGTGTGGAACGCGCAAACCGAGCGGGACCAGGAAGTCTCTGGTCTCGGGTTCAGCGGATCAAACCGATGAGGCCCTGAATAATTTAGTGCTCTGCTGGACGGTTGCCGCAATGACGTTAGTACATACCCTTCGTACGTGAACCACGGTTTGGGCGTTAGTTTTATTTTGCTGGCCGCTATAGCGGTGTTGGTAACCCACAATGAAATGAGCGTTAGGAACATTGATTTTTT
>KB690013.1:0-13456 GCA_000349165.1 Anopheles christyi | reverse complement strand
TAAACAATGGCCTAATACCTAAATGCAGCAAACTAAAGAGAATCAACAACTAACTTTTAGTGTTTTAAGTATTTTGGTATAAAAAGCTAGAAACGGAAGAAAAACAACTGTTTGACATGTAGTTTTAATAACGATTTATTTAATAAAATAAACTTTTAGTTTAATAATTAACTAAGTTTTAAATATTTGTTTGTTTCCAATTTAGATACATTATTCTATTGTAAGACATCACTGCCTCAATTTGCTCTTTATCTGTTTAAAATAATCGTATGACTGTTAAAAGAATCGTAAAAGCTAACGTAAAATACATTTTATTTATTTTCCAGTTGTTGTTGTTACTCGAAAGGAGACATTTTTTTTATAACAAACTATTGATCTGTACTATTTTGATTGCTTAGTCTTGAATGCTTGTAACGCAAAAGCAGACATGGACGACTTTTGCAGCAGTTTCTTTTTTTTTATACTTAGTTTTGTTCAGAATAAACAAAAGAGTTGATTAAGTAATTACCGTATGCCGAGTAATTAGCACTATACTTCACTAAAACAATAACTTTCTTCGCACATCAACACCATACGATGTGTTTGTTTCGCGACATAAGTTAACGGTAAAGAAGCAATAGTGTTCTATGCTCATGCTTCCTTAATGTGAAACGTCTCGTTACAAAATTGTAATAATCACATACTCACTCGCGCCTCATAAACACACTTGCCACGACATTTGCCTTTATGATAGGGGATAAAAGTTTCGAGAGAAAAAAAAGGGTACGCAACAAAGTGCAAAAGATTTTATTAGACTTCATTAAACTCATGGTGTAATAAATGGACTTTGTTTCTTGTTTCCCCTTTCCTCCATGAATTCATTGCTCGATTCAACCCACGTTACGCCAGCATATGTTGGACGACGTGTTCGACACATAAGCATAATCGTCTAGCTGTGAGGCATCGAGTGAAATGGTCTGGGACGCCTTCTTGCCATTCGCAAGTGTGCTCTTGAGAAGTCGCATTGTAATTCGTACGAAGGCAAAGGAGTGCAAAAAGCTTCCTTCTGGTGAACCAGAGACAACGCAACGCCACATGGTTTCCGATGCCTATGGGTAACGGTGAGCCAACGGACCATTAGGCAATAACGGGCGATAGACAGCATAGACAGCGCCTCTTTCGGAGCAATACTTGTCTTCCACTTCATTACGGACGGGTAGCGTTTCTGTTGGTTTGTTTTTAACATGAACACTCCCGTACATGCCCGAAACGCGCTACGTACCCTGCGTACACTACACACTATACACCTTTGAGAGGGAAAATCGGAACGACACACTGTAAGGTGACAATTATTTGCTGTTGCAGGTTTCAAAAAGTATTTAACGTGCTCGTTTTCAAGCTTGGTTTAAGAAAGACTGCAAAACGAACGCTTTACGGAAAGGAGGCTGGCAGCTTTCTTTCCTGTCTCCAGCATGAGCGGTGGCCACTTGTGTTTTAATGATACTTTTTTCTTGCTCAACGGGTTGCATAATGAGCTAAGCTACTTTTTTTTAAGGATTGCTGTAGTTGTAAGGTTCGACATAAACATGGTTCTGCTTAATGAAAAGCATGAACGGATCTTAATTTTACCATTCCGCTTCCTTGTCGTGCTCTTCACTTTACACTGCATTACCAAACAAGTGCATAGGCCAACGAAAACCTTCATTTTGTAACGGCATGTTTTCAGCCATATTAAGGAATGTACAAGTAAGCTTATTTTCTGGTGTATGTACATTTACTATATTTATCAAAACCATGCCATACAACAATTAATGAATCGATACATCTTAGAACAACAAAGGTTCTTAGTAAAAACTACATCGATCATGATTTATCCACGGAATCCAGCTTATCAACCGTGCTGACACTGTTTTGAGTTGGAATTACAACAAATCATGGTTTTGCTTCACCAAAGTGCCCTTATCCACTGTTATTCAGTGCGAGTGCAGCAATGAGAATAAGCTAAGGGTTCCTTCAGTTTCTGGTATGCACGAAATTTGGTTACATCGACTAGGAAGTAGTTAGTGGACCATGTCAAGTACACGTACTTGACGAACCGACCTGGTTGAACAAATTGAAATGTTATATTTTCAGAATGAGTGCTTGCATTGACCAGCAAAAAAGGAATGAAAAACAACCGTTAAGATGCATCTCGTTTTGTGATGCTCTGGTAAAGGCGCTCTGTTGTTTCTGAAGCGATAGGAAATTAAAAAAGGTACAATAATGAGTAGTTGTTCTCTTTTCATCTGTTTTAAGTCGACCATGAACTTTAAAATGTACTTGTTTTATTTGTAAAAAGTGGTAAACTGTGGTACAATGAGAATGTATGTTGATTTAACACTTTTAACGCCGTGTCAAAAATCGCTGGGTGTTGAGTCAAGGAATCTCCCGAATTCGGGTGATATGGCACTGAACGTATTAAGATCGATGGAAAATATTTCAAAGTTTGTTTTATCATTTGCTTCTTCAATGTACCCATTTTAATTGTTTCATTTATTTATTTATTCTGGCTCATGTTTCATAAGAGTCTTTTACACTTTTACACAGTTGTTCAATCAACTTTCAATATCTGTGGATCAGTTTTATAAACACGTGTTTACTTATTTTTTGAAAGTACAAAAAAAAATTTGCCGTTCCGTAACCGTTTTCTGTTGAAAGGTTGCATTGAAATATTTCATTTACAAAATTCTTCACTTCAAGTTTCACAAATGACGTTTGACGTTATGGCTAAGATACCACTACACGGCACAATATAAGCTGAATGTGTTTCATGTTTATCGATTTTTTTCTGTACTACCATTTTGATGAAAATGGTGTTGTTTTATAAATAAACTAAATATTTCAGTCCAATTTTGATGCTTCATCTGTTGATGTAGGATTGCTAGTCTTTGAATTTTTATGTTTTCAATCTTTTTCAAACAAGCCACAATTTGGTCAAACGTCAACTTGTTTCTAAACGTCACTTTGCATCTTTCTTCCCAACCTGCTAATCGCAGTCAATTTGATCACGAGATCATCTGGTTCGTAAACAGTCAGGTGATAGAAAAAAACGCTCGCAGAGAATTCCATTTCGTCATCATTCCGGTCGAGTTATTCGTCTTCCAATACTTCCAGCCGTCGGTACAGTCTCTAAAGATGGCCAAGTTAGGGGTAACTGTGGCACTGTTCCTGGCATGTGCCGTTTTTGGCAGTGCCCGTGCTGCCAACGTTCCAGTTTTCGTTTGGGGCAAACCATCGTAAGTATTCAAGGCCTTAGCAGAAGGTGCTATTAATTCCATCCCGTTGCTAAAGTTTACACTTCCCCGCTCCCACCGTATCTAGTGTAACGTACGTTCCGGCTCTCAGTCGTTATTCGAGCTCGGAGTTTGGTGCGTTGGTTGAGGCCCAGATTGACGAAAAGACTTTCACCATCGTGTTTGCGGAGGACCGACTCTCGGCGGAGGATCTCAGCCAGTGCAAGCTGAAGACGCAAACTTGCTTCAAGAATCTGCAGAAACTAGAGCGCAAGTCGTACCTGCCGAGTGTGGAGGAACCACTGAGTGTGCTGGAAGGTTCAAACGCCCAAAGCGTCCAGCTCCAGTCCGATGGAACGCTCAGCGAACGGATCGTACCGCAGGCGGGTGGAATCGTGGTTGTGAATCTGTCAGGTGGTGACTTTGCGTCACATGATGCGCTCATCGATGCTGTTTACGCACGTCTGCACAAAGAGTACCCTAACATTGTGGCCATCTACACCGGCAAAACGCCCTCGTTCAGCTATTCCAGCTTGGTGCGCAAGACTCGCCAGGCCGAGCAGGAGCCGGAACCTGCCAAAGAGGTACTGTCGACCGATGGATTCATGATGGTGTACGAAAAGTTCATGTTCGGCCAGGCCGATGCAGAAGAGCTCACTGCTGCCAAGCTGACGCAGGCCACCAAGGTCGAAAACGCCACCACCGATGCCGTACAGATTCGACTTTCCGGCGCCGGAGCACAGGTCGATCTGTTCTTCCTGCTGACACAAGGCTCGTGGGAGATTACGGGAGTGTGGTTCGGTAATCAGGAGTACTACCTCCGCCACCGTGTGCACGTGAATCAGCACTTCTCGTACAGTTGCAACCAGTGGGAATACTATTCGTACGATTTGCAGAAGAAGATTGTCTTCGAGGAGGTACAGCTGCAACCGTTCTGGCCGGGCGCTGATGGTGCAGCTCCGGCAAGCGACCGGTTCGGTGATGCATGGTACTGCGTGGGATTCACCACCGGTGGTATCCTGTCCGGGCTGTTCTTAATTCTTATCTTCATCATCATTGGCTCGTACGGTATCGCCTGGATGATGGATATCCGCACGATGGACCGCTTCGACGATCCGAAGGGCAAAACGATTACGGTAAACGCCGCCGAGTAGAGGATTGCTTTACTTCTACCGTTCATTTCTGCGTGCGATTTTCGTATTAGTACATTCGATGAGCGATGGCCTGTCCATTGTTCACGGTTTGGAATGAGAAAGAAGAATATCTAAATACATTTGGCCATTCCTGTTAGAGCACATTACGTTTGGTGGTTTGGTAGTTTGCTTTCCGAAATGGTTATCTGGTAAACTTTTATTACATTACTATTACAGTACTATTTACGTTAGCTATTTAAATTACAATTTGTTCAAGATAAAATAAAACATCACAAAAATCTGCAGATAATTGCTGCATTCTGTACCCTTTATAACTTTTACATTATTATATAACATACATCTACTAAATTTTTGTGTAGCATTAAATGTGTATAACTTCTTCTTCTTTGGTGGCCTGCTCACGGATGAGCACGTCGTCGAGACATGGCCAGGTTGCCAACCGTTCAAATGTGTATAAATATAGCTTTATATTATAGTTGCTTCAAAGGGATAGGTGTATGAATTCGGTAAAAGATTATTAACATTTCGTATCTATTTAAACTCTCTCAATTACCTCTATTGTGATTCTTCGATAATTTTACGCGACCTGAGGAAAATGGGGTAATCGATATAAGCTGTTTAACTCACTGGACATCATATGTATTCATTGGGGAATACAATTCAGCAATGTTTGACCATGTCATCATTAGCGAAAAAATGGTACTCTATCTGATACCGGTTGCAACATACTTTCTTTTTATTCACATTTTGTCACACAAAATTGTGGCTTTGCAACCATGTATGCAAACAGCCATTAGTTCCACTGACACTTTCTGGAGTATATTATCATTTACTGGTGGTTCTCTGAAAAAAAAAACTAAATAAACTCTTGACGACCACTGCTTATTGCTTGCACCTTAATCGAATCTTTTAAACGTACAGCTATGCACACATCTATTCACGATTGATATTTGGTTGAACCACTGGCACAGTTCCGAATTTGTTCGGTTGCTTATCGCACTCGATCGGGAGGTGCAAGCAAAACATCATAACAAATCAGAAGCAGCCAAAGGCCACCAAACAAATTTACTGCTCCACTTGCGCTGCACACGGTATACGGTTCTGTTTTGTCGTTCAAAGCACACCTCGCAACCGTTCCGTTAGACCAGACGCACGGAATCGGCACTATCGATGGATGTGGCACGACGCACATCGAACCGACGTTTGCGCATATAGTAACCGAGCACCACCAGACAAACGATACCGAACACGGAGAACGTGTACACTAGCACCTGGAATGTGATGTACAGTGGTGACGATCCTACTACTGGCTGCTGCTCGGCAGGTAAGATCACATCCGCGGTGACCATCGTGTTCAAGCGCACGGAAGCCGTCGGTTCCAGCGCAAACATCGGCACCATCGTCGTCATCGGTTTGCTCGTGCTCGAAACGTGTCCAGCCTTTGCCGATTCAGACACACGCGGCTGGGGCCTGGGAGAAGATGTGGTATATTCTGCAATTTCCTGCTCGATGCCATCACCGAAATCTTCCGAATAGTAGTCACTGTAGTCGAACGATGGTTTAGTGGATGTTTCAACGCCGGCTGAGCAGAGCTCCACAAACACGGAAGAGAAGATTAGCGAGTGCGACAACCCTTGCATGTCCGCCCGCAGCTTGTGCTTGCGCATCTTGCCCAGCATACGCTCCAGGTAGGTCGCATTCCACCCATTGCCACAGATCTCGAGTACACGCAGCTCGGGCAGATATTCCCGCAGTTCGATAAAGTTGATCGTCTCGATGCGGTTGTAGGCGACGATCAGGGACTTGAGCTTATTCATCGCGGCAAACATGCTGAAGTCGAGCTGGGTCAGATTGTTGTAGGACAGGTCGAGCAGCGTCATCCAGCTCAGGTTGGCGAACGTTTGCTCG
The DNA here is from genome assembly GCA_000349165.1 of Anopheles christyi. Classification (NCBI taxonomy): domain Eukaryota; kingdom Metazoa; phylum Arthropoda; class Insecta; order Diptera; family Culicidae; genus Anopheles; species Anopheles christyi. The sequence continues at coordinate 7,143 of KB690013.1, read as the reverse complement.
CTGATCATGAGGTTGGTGCGGCTAAGGAACAGCTCCTCCAACCGATCCAACGACCCGAATGTACTGTCCGGCCGCAGTGGATTGTTGCTGAGGCTTAGCTTGGAAAGGTTTTTCATCGCCATGATCGGCGTAACGTCTGCGATGGCATTGTCGCTCAGCAGCAGATCGGTCAGGTTAAAGCCGCTGCCCGATATTGTCCGGATGCGGTTCTGATGGGCCTGCACCACCTTCACATGATCGCCCACCTGCAGGCTGGTGAGCGAGTTGTTGTGCAGGAACAGCAGGGTTACCTGCAGGTCAGGGAAATCGAACTCACTCAGCTGATTGTACGACACGTCCAGCTTGAACAGCGAGTCTATGTTGTCGAAGATGCCGGTAGGCAGCCCGGTAAGCATGTTGTTGTTTAAGCTGACCGATCGCAACAATGGGGAAGAGCTGAACAGGGTCGACGGTAGTTGCGTGATCTGATTGCCCGAAAGCACCAGGTAGGTGAGATTCTTCAGCCCGTAGAAAGCGTTCGGTGCGATCGTGGTTAAATTGTTCGAAATGAGATAGAGAATGTGTAGCCCGTCCAGCCCTCGGAAGGTGTAGTCCTCCAGCGTGCTCAGTACATTGCTGCGGACGATGATCTTGAATAGGGCGGGCGTCTTTTCGAACGCACCCGGTTCGATGCGGCTGAGCGATCCCTGAAAGATCTCGACCGAGGTCAGATTGGTGAACGGTGCGAACGAGTCCACCGTCAGTATCGTATCGTTGTAGCGCAAGATCAGCAGATCGTTGATGCTCATCATGTTCGCGGGGCAGTACAGCTCCGGGTGGCTTAGCATGGAACTGTTCGCATTGATTACAACGCAGCTGGACGGATGACACATGCATAGGGCTGCATCCGCCGTCTCGTAAGAAACGAGGGCATTCAGGGTTATGCCCACCAGTATGCTGATGGAACAACAACAACAAAAAGAATAAATTGAAAACACAAGATCACGTTCAAGCAAACACTACTATACGAGAGCGAATGTGTGGTGGTTGCAATGTCGATGCACAACGATTCACGCCGGACACTACTTACCCTGCGAAGCTGAGCTTCATCGTACGTCGTTGAGCAGCTTAACTTATGACGGGACCTTACTGGATTACTGTCGATGATTGACTGAACGATGATCGCAAACTCGGATCGAGATTGGATCGCTCGAGCTGAAAGGGGGCATTCCGTTGCGAGAGTTTATACGATGCCCCGTTATCACTCTGTAGGGACGTAAACGATTTCTCGCGCGAACAACACATGGAAGCATCGATTGTCAATTCTGTCTTCTGTTCCAGTGGTTTGCGTTTTGTGATAAGAAATCGTCTTCGCTGCTCGGCTGCTTGTTTTCGCTGCACGATCGTGTGCTGGCTGATCAAACACATTCTCCTGTGGGTGAACATTTCTCAAAACAAGGGTTCAGTATCAAAAACTCGTGTAAATGGGAAGATCATCCTTCTTTCAAGTCCATAAACTGTTGTTTCGGTGGTAAAGAGAAGATCAATATTGCTTGGTTTAATATAATTCTTTTGGAGTTTTTGTTTTATTGTTTAAAGGAACTTATCAACATCCTAATTATAGGCTAGCTGCTTCATCTTTATGTATACATACGCGGGAGCTTATCAAGAAGCCGATTTGCAAACTAGCCATCGATAAATATGATTGTTTCACTGAGGGTTATAGTATTTTGTTTTTTTTTTGCAACCCATTTCCGGCTTTTCTAATCAAAACATTGGTTCGCATGCACACGCTTTCAGTAGAGGAAAACAATTTAGCTGAATGAAGCATACTTACACGAAGCAAAAATGCAAATTTAAATCTACGCAACGCTTGGTTTGTTTCCAAAGGCTGGGTGCCCTTGGGAGCTCTTATGTTTTGGTTTGTTTAAACATTCTCTATGACTCACCGATCGCCTACCAAGTCGCCTACCTTACAGAACGAGGAATGGGCAGTGGGAAAAACCGTTTGCCACTCAAAATCTTCCGACTGATAGCGCTGTCCGCTCATAAAACAAATAGAAATACGTACGTCTCGGTTGTTTGTCTTGCTACGCAGTGAGCCACAACATCGTCGTACATTCAATTACTAATCTGCAGCTTCCTGCATCATTTCACATGCATCGAACACTTTACACAGACTTTGCGGGTGAGACAATTCAACGCACTCTCAACAACAACGCTAGCCATTCAAGTCGCACGAAACCAAACTTTCGTGCGAGATGGACGTTCGTCGCTGGATGCGTTCCTTAAGCACTACCGGGAAGTATCGGCTATCGACAAACAGCTTACCCAACAGTCCACACACCATACAGAGCAGCAGCGCAATGATCACGTACTCGGCCGTCTTATCACCACCATGTCCACCCTGCTCGAGCCTATCTCGTGTCCGGTCATCCTCACCTAACTCATGATCCGTCTCGTTACCGAACGATGGCGTCACCTTGAGCGGGCACTTCGACTCGTCGAACAGGTAGTCGCTCCGTATGTACGGCTGGATGTCATGCTTCTTCAGGTCATCGATCGCGATCGACAGGGAGGTCGAGTTCCAGGGCAGATCGTAGATGCCGAGCGATTTCAGGTTCGGAAAGTTGCGCTTGATCGAACCGATCGAGATGTTAGCGATCGGGTTGCCACTGATCATGAGCCGTTCCAGCAGCCGCTGTGAGGTAAGATTTTCCAGATCGATTTTTTTCAGATTATTGTACGATATGTCCAGGAAGCGCAGCTTCCGCAAATCGTGCAACGTTTTGTAGTTCAGACTAATGTTCGTACACTCGATGTTGAGAGCAGTGATTTGCTTCAGGTTCAGGAAATCTGTCCCCTTTTGCTGCAGGTTGTGCGAAATGTCCAAGGACCGGAGCGTGTCGGAACACCGCTGCAACCAATCGAATCCCTGCAAACGATTGTGGGCGAGAAACAGCTTCTCGAGACTGCAGTTGCGCCCAATCGTTACCGTATCGATGGCATTGTGCGAGGCATGAAATTCACTACAATTTCCATTCACGTGCACGCTGGTCAGATTGTTGTACTTTAGGTTCACTTTGCGCACACTGATTTCGGTCCAGGACATGTCAACCAGCTGGTTATAAGACGCATCTAGGTAGGCTAGCGTGACGGCACCGTCCGGCGGGAACCAGCTGTCGAAGCTGAGCAGAAGCAGCCGGTTGTGGTTGAGATCGAGCGTCTTTAGCTTGCGCAGCTTGTGAAACACTCCACTCGGCAGGCGGGTCAGATTGTTGTAGGACAGGTTAAGCTCCTCCAGCTCGGCCAAAAACTCGAACGCATCGTGCTTGATGTCAGCGATACGATTGTGATGGAACAGCAGATACTGGAGCTTGGGCGTTCTCGGAAACAGGTGCGAATCGAGCAGCGTGATGTTGGTGCCCGTTATTTCGATATGATTCAGCTTGTTACAGTCGACGAAGCTGTTCGGGTCGATCTCGCGGTAGAACAGACTGTTCAGCACGATGAAGCTCTCGAGGTTTGGCAACGAGGCAAACATCTTCGTCGGCACACCGATTATCTTCTTGTTGCTGATGGTTAGCTTCGTGATGAAGCTCCAGTTAAACTTGATATCGGTGCTGGACGATTGGAACACATCGTCAAAGTCGATAAACTCACAGTGCGGTGGCTTTTCGCCCTGATGATCGAAACACACATCCACAAAGTCATTGTCCTCGGCAAATACGATCGATACTACGCCCCAAACGATCGCCAATATCCTAAAAACAAATTTGGAACAGGGAGGTAAACATAACGATCGATCTCGCTCGAATTGCCAACAACTCCTATCCAACACTTACCAGCAGCGAAACATGACGAAACGCACGGAACGGTACGAACTGTTATCCACAAAACGACGTAATACATACTGAAGTCGTACGGAGCTCGCGGGATAAGCAACCATATCGTGGTGCAGGAATGTCTAGCGGATTAAGAAATAGTGCACACATCCATAGCGCAAGCCACACCATTGCCACCATACGGTGTGGCCGTGCGGCGTTACGGAATCCATCGACGGGCCGGTCACTGCGAAACCGGTGGCTTAAACAATATACTTAAACCTTAATTGAAGAAGATTGGTTCACCGACGTGCATTTCGGGAGAGTGATCTTCAAGACGCAGTAGCACAGGAACGATCTTCCTCAAGAGAGCGTATCGCGCTGTAGTAAATCAAATCCATCGAGGCAGTCGTATGATACGATTCCATCGGAATACATATGTATGTATGTGCCGAGGATGAATGGGATGAAAACGTGCCAGTGCCAGAGATAGGAAGCAACTACGATGGAACGATATTTCCGGTGCACGAGTACGAGCGACTAGAAAGTAGATGTACCTGATACAAGTGTAACGCCATCTGATCGTACAGCGCCTAGCAGGTATGCAATTGTGCGTTACATTGAGCGTTCAAGCATCGTTATGCGCATTTTTGTAAAATCCACAGCACACTCCGTTTTAGTTTAGTTTATCGTTCAGAATAAATGTTTCAGTCCGCGTTCGATCGTTTTCGATCGTGTGCCATCAATCACGTACAAGCGAATCATTTAATCAACCCTCAACATCCAATATTGTCTGCTGTCGAGCTGCGGGTGATTCGTTTCTCACGCACAACACAAGCATCGTAGGCGAAAGATCGTCTGATAGGCGGTCGGAATGCATACTTCCGGTCTGCTCGAATGAATGAAACGAGTAAGAAGTGTATGTGTGTGTGTGTGTTTGTGTGTGAGCGTGTGTATGTTAGAAGAATACAATAAAAAAGGCACAAAGCAACAGGCAAACCGGGGCAAACCGACACCGCTAGCATACGCTGGCTGCCCGCAGTGAGTCGAATTTATCGATATTTAGTGTCAGATTTATGCGTTCAATCGTATGGCACCGTGTGTGGCTTCGAAATGTCTTGTTTCGGTTCTGCTGAGGTGATGGTGGAGATGATGGTGGTGCACCACATTAAATAGTCAAAGTCCCCCTCTCCGGTTTCCATGGATGCAGTCGCCCAACGGAGCAAAAGAGTCTAGTGAGCATTGAATGAAGCGATTCATGCAAGCGAAAGCCTAACTCGCTCGCTGATCGAGATGAATGAAATCGAATTTATAAATCTTCTGCATTAATAAGATGATTTGCTTCGGGTGTGATGAAGCATTTGCACATTGACTCACGTCGGTGTATGAAGATATGAAGCCGCGGATCAATCAATTTATTGAACGGTCGACATTAATTGTTTTTATTTTGTGTGTGGTCTTTAGAGTGCAAGAACCATTTAAGAAGGATTTAAAGTTGTGGATTTGTCTGGCGGTTTTTTTAAACAATTACATTTCAAGACATTCTTTTTTTCTTTGTTAATAATACACTTTTAAACATGGTAATGTCACAATTGTGCGTGTCGAACTTCGGTACTCATTTGACTGACGGTGTACCCATGTTTTGCACCGCCGTGTTGACATTTACCCATAAAATTTGAGCGCATTAACGTCGTGTAGAAATGTGCAACCAATATTTTCCCCGGAGGTCACGGCGGAGGTCGCTGTTCACCAGTGCCGCCGCCACCACAGCGAAACCACTTCATTCGTGCGAACGATGATTAACAGCAGAAATAACCTTTAAAAGGGGAGCCATTATTGGCGCCTCGGCAGTGCACTAGTTTATGCTTCGAAACCTTCCCGTTGGCCCCAAACGGAAAGCTCGGTGACAGACGCTCTCTCGGGGCCTGTGCTGACAGTAGCGCGCCGGCCAAATCGCAATCCACCAACCTTCCCCACTGTTTTCACCCGATCCACCACAGCCCGATCCGCCGAGCGTTGATATTAATAAATCAAATAAAACACCACTTGCATTTGAGGCGGGAGGGATGGATCAGACCCGAAGCGCCATGATTGCCACGCCACTGGCGGCATTTATTCGTTGGCTTTTTGTCTCCTTTGGTTTTTTGGGTCCATTGCTGCTGCTGCTGCTTTCCATACCTTCCTGTGACGCTTCAAGGCGATAAATTATAGTAATTTAAACGTTGTTTCAATATTGAGAGTAAATCGTGATACAATTTCATTTTCGTGAGCACACCTCCTCCTGCGACGATTGTTTTCTGCACGCGGCGATGGTTGCAACAATTGTGGAATTGGTTGTTTTCCTTCCTCTCGTTTTTCGTTCGCCAATTTGGTTGGATTGTTTTTGCATTCGCTGTGTTGAGGTTCTAATCGGTTTGGTTTTTTTTTGCATAGTATCTTGTTGACTCATACTCATTGGATGGTTTTTATGCGTTAATAAATGTTGATATACTTATGAAAAAGTTCTTTATTTATAAAGATATCTGTTATTTGTTTGAAAAATCCCACTTAAAAATTCAAATGTGAATATTAAAGACACAATTTAAGGACCGTTTTTTGCATGTTGTACATGAATAGATCGAATTTTACATGGCCACCATTATGTCGGTCAGGCATAGCTTAGTGTCCAATCACAGTCAGCGGTCCACTTTAGCCCTGCTCGGTGATCTATCATTTTTGGTCACTTGCGAAAAAAAAGAAGAAAAAAGAAATCTAATGTACCCAAAAGCTTGCCATTCTTCTTTCCCCCCTTTCATACCTTCCGGCCACTCCGCATGCGGATCGCGATCATGCTTACTGCTGTGCCCTTTTTGCTACAGGTTGTCCCGCCTCGCTTAGGAATGCCACAAGTCGAAGTAAGTTTCACTGCCGTGTAGATTAATTACGATAAGATCCATTACTATCCACTTTTACCAGATTATTTTACCAATGACTGCCAGCAGGGTTGGTGTAGGGTAAGGGTAAAAAGGTTGAGTGTAGTGGTTTGCCAAACTCTATAAACACCAGTTTGGCTTATTTTTTTTTCTCCTCTCAATCTTGCCTTTCTGCTGGTCGTGAGTTTCTAATCTAAATGTGTGCTGCAGTAATCAATCAACGCCCGTGCCCGAGAACGGGAATTGGCGATTAATGCCTTAAAAACCTGAACCATGTGCAAAGGGAGGGAAGAGAGGTGAGGTGGGGATGTGTGTGTGTGTGTGCTAGGGCTCATAAAATAATTATGATATACTTTTGACACGGCCATTTGCAGCCGATCGGTCACGATCCCGTCCCGGTGGGGTGTTTGAATTGGACTATTAGTTTC
>KB690002.1:0-13541 GCA_000349165.1 Anopheles christyi | reverse complement strand
AGCAGGGTAATGGTTTCCACGGCCATATGACCGGTCACAGAGAGATACAGAGTGCTAGAAAAAAAGCCGTTGTTGAAAGCGAAACAGAACAGAAGAGGAAAAAAAAACACACACACAGTGAAAACGTTACGCTGATTCAGGAACCACTCTACCTGATGTGTGGCTAACACGTGGTCACACTTTATCCTGTCTGTACTGTTCTGGATGGGGTGAAACGAGGCATACACACACAGTCTCACAAAAAAAAGTGAACCCATAACCTCCCCAGGTCACTTTTTGGGCACATTGCGTTGGTATGTGTCAAAATTATGGAAGTCGAGATAGCCAACAAAAAAACAAAAAACAGGCTGTCACACTCACTGGTTATGATACTTGCTGGAAGAGAAGAATACACAAACTCATGCCCCGTTTGCTGTGTCCATCAGCATCAGCAAAAATGGTGCGTTGCGAGAATAAATGAAGATGAAAGCAGCACCAGCAGCCAAAAGTTGGCAAAAGTCGATGGAAAAATGGTGTGTTTTGTTTGATTTTTCCATAAAGTGTGAAAGCTATCGGACATCGCACCACCATTAGGGTTGCACCAGTGTGGCTATGGGCAGGCTTTTTCCAACCATGGAAAAATCGACTTTTCAACATAACGCTGTACGTAACGTAACGTGCTTTGCAGGTACTGCGTTGTCGCCAAGCTGCTGTCCAACGGCCCTGAGCTATTTCATTCATTTCAGCGGTGCACATGATCTCGTTTGCGCCTGATGGATTCACAACGAAGCGAAGAGGGGGGCGGGGGGGGAGGGGGTTTAGGGGGCGCTTCCGGTCCGGGAACCGAAGGATCGGAGAGCTCTGCAGCCACACTCGCGCACCTTCAACTCATCGTCGTGACAGGAGATATCATCGGCAGGATTCCACCGTAACTAAAACTCTCCCCTGTCCCCACCCGGTTTGGCTTCCGGTTTTTCGGGACGGTATTTGCTTGTTTGGTGTTTTCCGCCTCCTGTACCGGTTCGCTTCACCCACCCACCCGCCGTGCGCCGGGAATCGCTTTACCTGTGCCGTGGTACTCACTCACACACATTTATGATTAAAATCTGGGCTGACGGACGAAATGATATGTGAATAATTGATTCACATTTTGTGGAGCATTTTAATGCAATTCCTTAGTGCTGGCGGTGAAAGGGATGCTTTCCATATACACACAAACATACTGACACAGACAAGGCTCTGACTGTGTGTGCATGACAAATGTTGGGTCCCGTACTGTATGCGTCATGCACGGAAGTCCTTCACGTGCGATGTACATGGCCGTGGCTTTTTGTATGCAAAGCCGATTCCGAACGACTTTCGATATGTGTGTGTTTCTGTGTGTATGGGAAGGAGGAGAGGAAACCCATCGTAAAGTGAATTTTACCTGTGCACGTCCGGCAATGTGCCACGGGTGAGTCGACGGCTGGGAAGTTTGAATTTCACTCACTGTTCTACTGTGCCACAATATGAGCAAGGGTAGTTTATGAGTTCGAGAAAATGGGACGACTTCTGCTAGTGATTTGTTGTCCTTCGTACGCGAACTGTCAAGTAGATGAAGGGGAGTAGGGGTGGTGGTGGGCTATGTTTTACCTGCTCCCTGTTGGGTGTGAAGCTTCCCTCGGACAAATCGTATCGCTTCCAAGATTCGTGGCATGACAAAATAGGAAGTGTACGAAATGAAATAAATACCAAAAAAAAAACCCACACACCACCTTGCTAAGGATGTGACAGCTTCCGGGGAGAGGTCTTGCTACGTTGATGGCCAGTTGATTGATGATGAATCAAAGCAGTACCAGCACATTTTCTTGGAGCATTTCACTCACGCGAAATAATACACTTTCCACTCGCTTTTCCGTCCGAATAATAAAGCATATTTTTTTTCAGGGGGCAGGTAGTAGGGGGGCTCGCTCCTTGACCAACTTTTAGTGACTTTGTGCCCGGGTATGTCAGCTGATGATCGTTAATGAACGGGAGCACACACTAAGAGGATTTCAAAGGTGAAACTTTTCCACCAGCAGCACCAGCCGATCGAGTAATCGGCTTGTGGGAGGATTTTTCAAACCGGATTCATTTGCATCACGAGCTAAATGCGTCGGGTAGTGAATTTTTAAACAATCTTCATTTTCTTTTGTTTTAAGAGAGCTAATGAAGGTGGCGGTTTTGTGTGTTGGGAGAAGAATTTCTTCCATTTCTGCCATAGCTATGTTAAAGATGTGTTAAAGCATTTCGACCAATTGGATCGTTAAAGGACCGTTTTTGAAGCACACATGTTCGTTTATTTGGAGTGTTGTTATGGGGAAACTGTGGCTTTAAACATTGGTTGATACATTTTCGAGTTTCTGGAGGAAAATATTGTTTAATCTTGTAAACTGACTGCTCTGAGAAGCTCTTCTTTGAGGACTCCAACACCTTTCGTATTTCATAATATGCAATCATTTTCCCAATGTCTTTAGGTGATAAATTTCTAGTACAATTATTTGACTAAGCTGTCGAATGGAACTTTGAACTTCAACTATACAATTCTTTTCACACACCCATCGGCATCCTCGAAACATTATGCTTGTTCGGGAAAAAGGTTGATAGAAGAATGATTGTAACACAAATCGATTTTGAAGCGAAAAAGATAAGCACAATAACACTAAATCGAAAGTGTACAACGTTTTCAGTTGAGGGGCTTTTGTGTAAAGCTTAATGAGCTTAGCTCGATTGCCTATTTGAGGGATCAACAAACGCCGGACGCCCCCTCCCGGATGCGTCACGAACTCGATCTCGAAATGGTTTCGTCGCTTGCTATACCTTAGGTCGCGTTTCACCATACCCAACCAATCTGCCCATCTTCTGTCCCCTCCGTTGCTGAATTTCAATTTTATTTCAACACAATACCATCGTCCGATCGTGCTGCCCGATGGGCCGAAGGGTGTTGGAAAATGGTAACGTTCGTCTACGGACTGTAACAGACTCAATGTTCACCTTTGTTTACCGGTCCCACTCGATTACGATTGGGGAGTGTAGCAGCAACCATCACCACCACCGGATCTCATGCGTACGTGTACCGGCTTCCGGTTCAATGGAGCACGGTGCGGTAGTTCTTCAAAGCATTTCTTAATTAAGCTTTCGCTCTCCATGCATGACGAGCAGGAGGAGGCTAAGGGTAATGGGTCTTTACGGGTGCTTCCAACAATTGCCAATTCGATATTGTTGGCAAGAAAACAACCGAACGCACCAAGGAAGGCAGATGTGTTTGGTGTGTTCGTTCTCGCATGCCATTATGATCCTTTTTTTTTTTTAAATGAATCATCTTACAAGCGAGACAGTTTAAACCGATAGGAGCGAGCACACCGTTAGAGGGAAAATAGATCAACCCAGTTGGGGCAGAAGAGAGTTTCCCCCGTGAGTAGGGAATGGTTAGGAGATTATTGAATAAATTAACCAGCTGCCTTAAGGGAGGGCTCTTAATTTCTTCAGTAATTTTCAATACCAACATTCTCATTCGGAATTCGAGCAACATGAAAGTGTGTGTGAGTGTGGCCGCTTGCCTGCCAGGTGCAAGATATTCAATATCTTCCCATCCGGAAACGTAAAGAGCGAACAGCAGTGAACGAGCACAACGAATGAAGCAATCGAATGGAAAAGGTTACGGCAATTGATTCAAAGAAAAGTGATTATAACAACGATAAGGTTCATTTGGCGAAAGATTAAGGGCACACCGGTGGGTCCATATCGGTGCAAAACTATCGAACACTGCCGGTCTCACCTGTTCGCCCTCCTCCGTGTTCGTGCATTACAGCAATGATATTGAAAGGCTTAGGGTTTTATTGTTTTAGTTTCATCCGGTTTTGGTACTGTTACTTTGAGCCTGGTGAAGGAAAGTTTGGCGCGGCCCCGTTTAGCGCTGCAAGATGGTGAAACGGAAATGGTTCATTCTTAACCTGTTGGCAGCAGAATCGTTGCGCTTGGAGAGTGTGAAGCATTTCCCAGCAGCTTCGGTACCGTTCGATTTTGGGACGGAATATTGGCTGCAGGTGTTGTAGGGTACAAACTGTGAAACAATTCATTTGAAAGCGTCCTCATTTAACCAGTTGAATTGAGCTCGCGCGATGAGGTGGCTAGTGAATGGGCTTTATCGAATGATGTAGTCTGTAAAACACTTGTTAGTGGAGTGTTAGTGGACAGAGTTGGGAAGGCCCATTCCCTAGGCCGAAGATGTCTCAGTTGTACTCGGACGGTACATTGCATTGTAGAACATCTCAAGCATGGTAATTCCCGTCTTAAATCGTTTCCTGGTAAAACCGATGCAACTGTCATTTGGCCAAGTGGCTTGAAAGTGAAACACTTTGTTAATGGACTGTTCATTTAAAGGTATTTTCTGATAGTTAGGAAAAGATGGAGTCAAATGGTCACTCTTCATTGATAACCTTTACAATGGGACATCATATCTACTTTACAACAAACGCAGTTAACATTACTCGGTGCTGTAGTCGATCCTTTCAGAGCCAAATCACAATTTATTAAATGGCTTATTGAAAGTGTTTGGTCGAAAAGATTTCCCAAAAACCGGTTCAACAAGCTAGCGCACAATCAAACAAGCACAATTTAAACTCCACAAATACAAACTGGAGTGGTGCTGGAAAATTACAAACCCCCTTACAACCGGGTGGGGCAATAAAATTAGCTAATTTTGAAATAAAACTTTCCTAAAAACAGTCGGGAAAGGGCATCGTGAAGAAATGCTCCACTGTGCCAGCCGCCCAACAATAAGCTAGTCGGAGCAATTGTACTTAATCGTGTTTCCATTTTACAATTAACAGCTCTCTATCCGTGACCGAAATCCTCCGTAGCCCCTTTTACCACCGTTGGAAGGCCACTGATTTCGAGCGCTGAAATTGTTGCAGCAAAATTGATGAACGACTCGAACGAGGTGTTCGAAAAACGGGGGGAAAATTAAGCTGAAGCCGTTTGCCTCTGGTTGATGCTGCTTAATTTCTTCTTCCATTATGAAGGGGGTGCTGAGTTTTGCACGTAAATTGAGTTCGAAAAACGAGCGTCAGTCTACGGATCCGAAAAATATTTCGTTTGATCACTGGCCGGACGGGGGCAGGTGGGTATCGACCGACTGGGGATGGACGTAATCAAGAAAAGCTCTATCGTGAAGCTGGCGTACCGTGAAGTACGCTCTCCTGTAGGATGGGTGGAAGGATTGAACAGGGTGGATTGTTCCGTCAGGCGAGTAAGGAATCTTAGCATTGAGTAGACGCAACCGAGGGAGGACCTGCTGGGAAGATAAACTAAGGGGAAAAAAGTAGCAGTTTTACAACAGTTCGGTTCCCTTCGGTGCTCATCACGTCGGTGAAAGTGAAGCTGCCGTGAGATGGCGAGTGTGGTACAGGTTTCCGTAAATTTGATAGGACTTGTTTTAATTGAATTCGTTTTGGCTCAGCTGGCAGGCAAGAGCTTTGTGTGTTGGATGTAGTGCTGCTTCTGCTACTACTACTATTAAAACTGCTGCTGCTACTACTACCTTCGAGTTAGTCAAGCTCTTTGGTTGTGAGCTAACCGGAGCCAAGGAAATAAATTAATTCAAAGCGTGCTGTACTATCTTGAGATCTCGATGACACTCGACTTGCGTTAAGTTTTTTTTTCTTGTTACGAAACGAGGAAAATTCCGATTTTACAAGCAACGACGATGTGGCAGACCGCCTGTTTTTTTTTTGTGGGGTAACAAATCCGTTTAAATGAAACAAGATTCTTATGCGCTTATTACTCATTTCCCTCGGATGTAAGTGGTATCAGTAACTTGATCGGGTTGTGTCAATTTTTCCTTTCACTTCATCCTCGTTTGATCTTGCTCTCCTCCCAGTTACGCTGGGGTACGCTGATGAACAGTGACAGAATTTGCTTTCCCACTGAAGTATGTGAGCGAGAGACACACGTGCACAAAAACATAAACACAGCACACATGCTCGGTGATGGAAGTTTGTGATTGTGTGGCGTGTGTATCGTGTACAATTAAATCGCAAAATGCGCAACCGAACGTGAACTAGAACGAAGGGAGTGTGATGGAATGAAAAACCCGGGCAAAGTGAAAGGTGGAAGACTTAGTCCATGTCTTAAGCTTGCCCCGAAACTGGAACGTTTGTACGATCTTACGCAGCAACAAGGGATAAACGATAGGTTAGAGTAAAAAGGGGGAACCCCATCCCACTTCCATCGTTTACGGGACACGGGGTGGTGCCAAAAAGGGTAAGAATCGCAAAGCGCTGGGAAAAGCTGGGAAAATTCAAATTGAATAATTCATGTTATCATGTTGATTCAGCAAAAGCGCAGAGACCGTTGAAGCGAAGCAGCGCTCGACTCGTTTCGGCACAAAAGAGTGGGTGGGGTTTGTGTGAGTAAAAGTGTAGCTTTTTCCGGGCAAACGGAAGCGCCTTGTGAAGAAAATGCTGAACGGTGGGCTGGGTTCCTCCGGGCTGGAAAGGTTGTGTGAAAGGGGGCGGTATACTCTAACGGAATCATGAAATGTTCCCGCTGCGTGCAGGATCATCCAGGCACGGAATGCGAATTCGAATACTTCCTGCCCCGCGTATCCCCACCCCCATGAATCTTCCCCTGTGTCCCATCCGCTCAAAAGCTCGTTTGTCTGTTTCGCTGTATCGTTTCCAGCCGCATCTGGCTGTACCACTTACTCGACCCACTCTGACCGGTTGGATGCAAACGTGAGGGAAGTGAGTTTGTGCAACTGCAACAACCCCCCCCCCCCCCAATACCTCCTCTGCGTACTCTTACTCGCCACAATTGCATACAGTGGTGTTTGGGGCGGGGGGAGGGAGTGGGGAGGAGAGGCCAATGCCGAAAATTTTCATTTCATTATACAGTTTTCCGTAAGTAGCGGGCAGGCTCAGAGTAGCAACAGCAGTAGCAGCAGCAGCAGGTCTGACAAGCTGCGTTAACGCCATCCTATCCGGCATGTTGATATTGCCATTTTCCAACCCCCCCCCCCCTCCTCCCCGCATTCCCCCTTTTTCATCCCTCCCGAGCGGAAGTGTACCCGTGTGCTGCACTAAGGGAGGGATGCAGCTGTTGGCCAATTTGTGGCCGACAGAGCGGAGTATCACATCTGTCGAAAGTGAAGACGTTTTTAATTGAAACTTGAAAAACATACCTTCCACCACTGCTCGTGAAAGGCAGGGCAGGGGGTTTTGGTGAGGGCGGAAGCATGAGGGTGATCTCATTCGTGTTTTTATCTGTCGGTTTATTTATTCGTGTGGAACTCTTTTCGATACTCCGGTTGTATCGTTACTGCTTTTTAAAGCATCGCTTTGTCGTGACTAATGGGCGAGGGTAAGGGTTACGAGGCAGCCACGGAGCCACGTGCCGAGTGGTGCCTGACTGTTAAATTATAATGATGTGCTATCCAAACCACACACACCCACAGCGGATAGAAGAACGGGAGAAAGGGAAGAAAAAAACAATAAAAAATGTAAAATAAGTGATACGAGCGGTGCACACTCAAACACAGCCAAATAATGCAAACATAAAAATGTATCAAGTAAACAAAAACACAACAAACATAGAATAAAGAGGCAGGGACACAAATTTACCAATCATCATTGTAGGTCACCATTGGTTGGGCAAAGCAAAGGTAAACAAAAACAAAAAAGGAAAACATACTGAAATCAATTGGAGAAAGAAAAAAACATTTCATCGCCTCGAAAGAGGAAAGTGACAGAAATTAAAAATGGAAAAATCTCGCTCCCACAGATTACCACACAGATTCGCTGACCGAATGTTGCGCTGCTGACTCATTATTATGCGTGGAATGGTTTTATTTTTTCAAACCAAGCCAACCCCTTTCCCCGAGCCGTCCTGTTTATTTGTTGTTGTTGTTGCTTGTTGTGCTTCTTTTTTAGTTGTTCCCGGAAGCGAGCGTACCCCTCAGGGTGGATCCGCAAGGATCTCGAACCCGACAGGGCTTTCCGAGGTGTTGAGCAATGGATCGACTGGTAGTGTATATTTTGGGGTTTAATTTTTTATCCCAACGGCCGATTTTTGTGTTGTGTGGCCGTGGTTGTTGATGCTGATGCTCTTTTTTATAAGTTGCATCCCGTTGCAGCATTCCCGTGAATGGGAAGGAAGGCTTTTGCTTCGATGAGTGTTCAACCACTGATAGAGCGCGCATTTCGCGTGTGAACTTTTGCTCTCCGATATCATCCATCCTGGCCGGCACCGTGCCACTTCATTGAGCTGAGCCACTAGTGTGGAGTGGTACAAACTACTATTTTTGTGGCAATGGAGAGTTGAAGCACCATGCATAAAAAGAAGGACAGCGCGCGATCAGCGACAGATCCCCCAACTCGCTGGTGGAAATCGCGTGCAGAGATTGTTTCAGTTGTGTTGATTTTAATTTATTATTTTGCAATCGTTGCAATTGCATTTGCCGCATGGAACACGGCAGCATTCATGCAGCGTTCGCATGAATATGCAATTGTGCCCCCTACAGAACATGGCTAAAACGGGCGGGATTACGATTTGTAGTCCGGCCGGTGGACGGTGTGTACCAGCCGTGCGCGTGATTTACTAATGCGTATTCAAAAAAGGATGGGATGAGAAATGCACATTTCCTGAAATTATGCTGGTGACATTTAAGGCCGAAACACGAAAGAAACAGGTTAGGAGGGCGATGGTTTAAGATTGAGCACCTTAACATTTTGAAAGAATACGTTCAGCTTGCGGTTATGGAAAATGCAACCAAGTAGATATGTAACGCGATAAGCAAACCCTGTCCTAGAAAATACTTCCCAATCTGACAAGCTACTAATGGTGCTTGACTTTCTCTGCGACTTGGTGTACCCCCCCATAGCAGGATTCAGGATAGTCAGTCCTACGTATGGGGAGGAAGCTTGAATGGGATTCGAACATCGTCGTGCCATATGACTGGTCTACGCCGTTACCATTCTACCATCGTGTTACTGAGGACTGTAAGTCGTTATAATCGAATTAAAAGGGTTCTTAGCTTTACTGCTTAAGTAAGCATTTTGCTGGAATAGTTTTGAACAAAAATAGCTTAGCGATGATTTTTATATTTTCAGATTGATGCTTTGCGATAAACTTCATAATTGTGTACACATGAAAGTTGTTGGTGGTGTTAAAACTATGTAAAGGAAATGTTCAAGCGTAATTGTAACTGAATACAAACCTTCAATATAAATACTCTTGTATAGTAGAACAAGAAAAGCAACACAACAAATTATTAAGGCAGTATCATTACTTGACAGCAAGCAAGAAAGTGATAAGATAAGGCACCAAACGAAAATAAAGTTAATTACTGCGGCGGAATAAAAACGAGCCAACTACTGGTCAGTACCAAGAATGTCACTTTTACCATTTCCCAGAGCTTCCCTGTATGTGCTGCTGTATCAAAAAAAGTGTGGGAAGCAATTAAATCTGAATCTTACGAAAGCCTTACTAGTAGTGATGTGATGGGAAACCATACAGCAACAAAAAAAACGAACCACTTGCCAGCAACAACAATCACTAAGAGATTGTACACTCTATCCTTCCCACATTCATTTACACCCCCCATACGCTGGCAGCCAAATCCCTTTCCAAAAGCAAGTGCTCAGCAAATCAACCGTTAAGTCGAATTAGCTGTGAGGGAGAAAGAGATAGAGAGTGAGAAAGAGAGAGAGAGAGAGAGGGAGTGTGTGTGTGTGTTGGTTTTTGTGATGTTTTGTTTTCGACCGATACCAATCGAAATCCGAACTATATCGGACATACTGGGTTCTGGGCATTCCAACCAGGCCATCCTTCGAGTGCCCATAAACACTCCATGATGACGGTATTAAAGCGGCAACCTCTCCCCCCGCCGCCCCTCGGACTCGGGAAATCGGATGGAAGAGACGTAAGATCCATAAGATGATTTCATCCTGATGCTCATTGTTTGCTTCACTCCACGACGCCCATGACGAGCGTGGCGCAATGATAAGAGAATTAGTGGAAAGCAGTATCTCTACATGCGATTAACGTGTTGCTGGATGGATTTCCCCCTTTCCTAGGGCGTCATCCATTCGGGTTTTTGAGCTGCTTTACCTTCTGCCCGGTGTAGCGTTACATCAGCATTGGTGGATGCTGCTGTGGAACCGGTTGTAGGGTGGGAGAGGGGGTGGAATTTACGACCCCTCTACCGGTCCTGTTGTCGTAGCCAATTCCATTCCGTTTTCCTGGGAAGCTGCTAACACTGGCGGTAAAGCGAGCGATCCTTTAATTCTTTAAATTATGAGACGGATTACCGGGAAAAGGGGATTACTGTGTCGTTTGTTTAGTTTACATTAGGTACTTTTCGTTCACTACTTACTTGGCTGGGAATCGCTTAAGCAGATGTAGTACGAATGTAATTTGAGTTCATCGTGTGCTAGTCCGTGCTACCATCTCTCGCGAAGGTAAGTTTGTTTGCAAACGTTTTGCTTTACCCTGCGAACAAGACCATTTCCAAAGGTAGCTATGGTTTGATGCTCTACACATCTCACACGCTCCCATTTTGTACACACACACAAAAACCAACCACACATCTATCATACGTTTCCCTTTCTTCTACTCTTTGGCGTCGTTAAGCAGAGTAGCCTACTTTAGTCTAGCACTGTTTATCCGGATTGGCAGCAGCCGGTCTGCTCATTTGGGCGTAGAACGTGGGGGAGGCTTCTTCAAATGCATGGCACAGTATTCCGTGTACCGGTGGCAGTCTTTCCCGAAATCATCCATTATTCTTCGCTCGTCAGCAAACACAAACACACACTTCCTACGCACGGTGAAGTATGGAATGTTTGTAAAGTCTGTGGTTGACATGCGCTTCCCTTTTTCTCTGACGCGCCGTTGTGTGCTAGCTTTCTGCGCCAAGCTTTTCCCCCAGGGCTCCAGATAGGAAGGGCATTGTGTGGAGAGCGAACGGATGTTTTCTTAGCATTAGAAACAATGAACACTGCATGGATGGATGGGGAGGGAGGATAAAAATATAGATATTTATCCTCGTTTTTGCAAAAAGTTTGTCTTCCTACACCAACCGACGGGTTTTGTCTGTGGACCTGCGCCTTTGACCTTAAACGAATTAGTCGAACAATATTAGCTTTTATAGGCCGCTGAGATGTATTATTTTTATCAAAAAAAAACCCATGTTATATCTCTTTTGTTTTTAGAAAATGCACAGCAATGTATAACCTACTTTGGAAATAGATGGTAGTAAATTATAAATAACAAGACATTTTCTATTATCGTAACCGTCAAGTAGAAGCACATGTAAGCACATTGTCTGGTGCAGGGCAGACATACATTCAGTCACGCAAAACTTCCAAAAAACATGCGATCTGGTCGGAGGCTTGTTTTGTGTAATGTATCGAAATAGAATGTGATGGATTGTAACATGATGTAACACGGCACCACATGGTGCAGTATGGTCTGCTGGTAGCATTATTAATTAGTTTGCCGGGTCGAAGGAAGGGGAGGGGATTGCCAACAAAAAAAGGGATGTTTTTTTCTTTCTTACAGAGAGCAAAAATAGGAATATCAGCAAAGGGGTATATATCTGTGTTGTGAAGATATATCTTTTTGTAGAAATAATGTATTCTTAGGCTTCTTGTCCTTGTCAGAATATATTTATAGGTTTGTACGAGTTACTATTGAATGTCAGCAAAACAATCCAATTCTCATGGGATGCCTATTTTCTGCAAAAGTCGGCTGGTTCTGATTTTCTTTTATATTCATCCATATAGGATTGAAGCTTTTCACATTTCACTTAGCCGGGATGTGTTGGTCGCTGAAAATCATCTTTGAGAAAAGGAAAACAAAGAACCGATTGAATAGAAATACATGGTTCAAGCTCTTGCGCAGGATGCTATGCTTCTGTTGCTGCTATGGAAACATTCTATTTTCCCGTGAGATATTTCTCTTCCATTTTGCAGAAGCTATTCAATTGGTATTTTTGATTGAAATTATTAAATGATGTTTCCTATGTAAATGATGATGAAACAAAATTCAGTAAGGAATAGTGTCATATTTTAATCCATCTTTACTTTAAAAAATAATTCAAAGCTAGTATACTAACGGTGGGAGCTTTTCATAGCAGACCATGTAATGAGATAACATAATAATTAGGCGATAAATATGTTTCGGCTAAAATCCATCGAACCACCTGCACGAACAGAACGCCGATGTGAATGAATTCTTGCGTTAGATTGCATGCCCCCTTCTTTAGCTCCTGCTGTCTTCAGTTCGTTTGCACCACCAAAACCAAACCTTATGAAATATGCAATTTAATTTCGCTGCTCCCAATTGGGAAATGGTTTCATCGTGTTCTCTTTTTTTTTCGCGAACGCGTACATCGCGCGTGTTCACTATCGTTCATCGTTTTTGGCGTTCGCTTCACGGTACATGTCCCGATGTCTTTAAATTGTTTAGTTTGTGGTGTGTGTTGCGGTTGAAGTAAGCGATTTCCTGTGCTGTAAATTGTAACCCTTACCTTACCATGTAAAACCCCCCCCACACAAGATCCCCTTTTGTTTTCCCGAACCGGTTCCAGTGTATGGCGTTTTCACAATTTATCCTTGAACGTCTGAACCATTTCGGGTTACCACGTGAAGGGATTTCAGCAAAATTCGCGATGCCTTACTGTACGTCGTCTGGAATTTGTTCGTTCCGCTTGTGTTAAGCTGGCACAAGACTGGTTCCCACCTTTAACACCCCTCCCCCACCCCCCACACTGTCTAGAAGGGAGGGTTTTTGTTTTTATCGAGGCTCTGAAAGTCGAGTAAGATTAGATTATTTATCGTATACTAATTATGACACCAGCTCGATCGTTCGCTTGTAGCGGGAAAATGTGATATACCGGTAGCCCTGCACCGGAGGGAAAACAGGCTGCCAGAAGTATTCATAAATATTGATGCTAAAGGGGGCGCGGGGCTGGTGTGAAACGAAGGGTAATGAACCCTAGGACGAATGGTCGATAATGAGACGTGCCTTAAGACATAACGGAGGCCGACAGTATGCCCCGGGCACTCACCCGATTCCAACAAGCGTTCCTGTGCAGCGGCGAAGGCAACGCAGCCGGATGGGACAGAATTGATTGAAGACGACTTCATTCCGAAACCGGGGGTGGAGGGAGGCATCGAGGGCGTGGTTAGGGAGTGGGGTGTGAAAGAAAATAAATGTCTCGTGTCGACAAATCGACTGTCATGATACTGGAATCGGGCAAAACGGTTAGTCTCTGGCACAATCATCACCGTCAGGCTTTTCGCAGCGAAAAGCAGCGAGCCTGGGGTGGGCAAGCTTTGAGAGAAAGGCAATTCCCCGTTGTGGGCTATCCTGTGGCGGGCTTCGGGACACTCGCGCAGCGAAAAGGCTTCATCGCAGTTGCTTGCGGTACGCCAGTGCGCCGGCATGATTTGCATTCCATTTTCATCCACTAATTACTGCGAAGGATTCCAATGAAGTGCCGAGTCCACCATTGGATTGTGGTGGAGTGGGGGGGGGGGGGG
>KB689991.1:0-13531 GCA_000349165.1 Anopheles christyi | reverse complement strand
CACAATGTTACATTTTTAAATTTGTATTACCTCGACGCGTTTGAACCACTGTACCTGAGAGCTATAGGTGCAGTGCTTATGACGTTTTTGCGTTTGTTACATGTAATTTAAACTTTCTTATCTTTGTTTATTTTTTACAATATAGTAAAAACGTAATAAAAGCCTTACGTCAGTCCTGTAGGACCGACCAAATATATCTAAATGGGCTGTTGTTATTCATCTAAATAAAAACGCTATTGTATACACAACACAAACAATTAACATACACGATGACTTAGTAATGACAATCAAAGACGAAGGCATGAAAAAACTATGATAGTGGGTAAACACAAATTGTTTTTAATGATTTAGCAAGACCTTGTCGAGTACAGCTAAGAGACAAAAAATGCACATGAACAATCCATAAATAAGTTTGTTTTGTGTATGCATTTTTATATTGATAATTTTTTTCTCATTATTGTTTGAGATTTCACTATATTCATTAATGATTGTTTTGTTTCTGCAATTTATGAAATGATCGTTTGAGAACATCAAATGTAATGATTTACACTTACTTCTGTATCCTTAGTGACTTCTACTTCTGTAAAGTTAGAAACAATACACGGTTTCCACAAATAATTTCTATTCAAATCACCAGCTCTCTACGGTAAAATTTAACATGTCTACTCGTGTATGTGTTATAATTGTTACAATTTTAGCGAAAAAATATTTTTCACTTGAAGGCGCACACCTATAACGGTGTTTAGCCGTAAGCGCTAATAAATTCTAGTGCCACTTGCGGTTGCCTAATCATACGGCTGATTTTAATTTATTTTGTCGGCTTAAGGTTTGCATTTAACACGCTTGGCATGTTTTAATGTCACAATCATTTACCACCAACCCACGAGAATGTAGTCGTGGAAAGCCGCCTTTTGCAACAAGTCAAACTTCGTTTCGATCGATCTACCGAAGCGGCAAAAGAGACGTATTATCTCCCCCTGTACCGGGTTAGGTAGTATAAATAATTTTGCCTCATCATTAGCACAGATTGAATGAGCGTTCAAGTCTATATTTGAAAGTGCAGCAACATAACTTTTGAAACTACCGCACAGAAGATGTCATCCCACTCACTTTGTAACCAGTTCGAACGAGGCATGTGGACATTGTTGTACGCTGTTCGTGCGGACAAGATACTTGTTTTGGGAGAAAATTTATCACTTCCAAAAGGGAAGCCAAGTTTTTTAATGGTCACCTTTTTAAAATCTCTTTGCCTCGAGCATGCTGTTTTGACATCCAAAAGAAAACTGAGCATCTACACACAGTGTTGTTTTGACTGGGGTGCAAACATATTTTTCGTGTCATTTCGCGAGAACAAGCAGTGCGCGGTATGGTAACCACCATCGTAAAAAAGTCCTATGAGGAATAAAAATAGTACTAAATAATCTCATTTGTACTGAATCTTACAAGCTGCTGTAGAGAAAAAGGGGTTGTTTGACTGTCATTAAGTGCCGGTCGGTCACGGTTTACAAAAAAGTGTACGGTCGCAAATGCTACTTTTCCGCGATCTATACCGATGCGGGTGTGCAGCATGTCAAATTAAATTTTAATGAAATTTCACAAACTAGCCATGGCAGTCGTAAAGAGTAAGGTTAATTGCAGGCTTGGCAGGTAAAATGATGCTTCTTACCGTTGTTTGATCATTCAGCTTATGTTTGTACACTCGTTTGTGTGTCGTGAAATTGAGCACGTTAAGAAATGTGATTCATTACTATTTGCCGAAGCAGGGCAAGATAATAATCGTGTAGATTGGGTTCATATAAGTTTTATTTGCTTATAAAACTAGTGTTATAAGTAACATATTTTAGTGCAATGAATCCTTTGCAATCAATGTTGTGAACTTAGTATTAAATTGGATTGTTTTCTTTTAAATGTTTCTGAAGTTTTGATAGAGCTAATACTAAATGAAAATACACTACATTATTGCCATAATGGACAATCTAAAAACCCAGACATCCTTTACATTAAGCAAATGTTGAACTACACAATATGAGATATGAGACGTGAACTTTTCCATCCAGATTGTATCAGAAAACTTGTGGTACATGTACTAATAATATGGTATCGCATTTCATGTAAAGAAAACATTTCCACGACACCCATTAATGAAACAAAATACTGGGTCCTGTTTCCTTTCGAGTTGTGCTTGGTAACAAGACACCATCCTGTGCCTGCAGGCACATGCTTCACAGCGCTTGTGAGTCTGCAAATCGATATGTCCGACAACTTATACTACTAGGTAGTTTGTATTTCGACGCCTCGATAAATTTGTAACATTTTTTAAGTTTCTTGCCTTTGTCCGTTGGAGACTGTTTCCTTTTGTTTTTCTTTGTTACCACCAACCGCTGGCATGCGAAAATGTATGTGCTTTGTCGTGGCCATAAACTACCGTGTACAGACGTTGTTCCATTCGATAAGAGGGAAAGGTGAAACGAACTTGTGCTATAATGAAAATTATATCGATTACCAAACTTTTGCTGGCATCTTCGATTCTTGTGTAGGAGGGTGCCGAAAATAATGTTTTTTATCATGTTTTCCGAATTCTCATGTGAAATTTTATCACAAAAAGACTCAACAGCAGCGAGCGAGTGGAGATTGCAGGACAAAAATTATTGTTCAAATTGACTGTTTTGGCATGTGTGATAGAATAAATAAAATGGTACCAATTGTGTGGTAAATGACATTGTCAAGCTTGATTACTGTCAGTTTTGCATGAATGTTGCATTATTGAAATCATAATATTGCTAAAAAAAATATAAAAGACAAAAACTATAAAAAAATTGACATATGTTTTGAAGAGATTAAAATAAAAATGTACTAAAATGAAAGAAATTGTTAAAAATTTCTTTAACTTATAGCGAAAATGATTTAACATCATCGTTCTTGAAGAAGTGCACCAAATCATTATAATTTATTCTTTTAAAATATTACAATGTAATCTTCAGCGAGTAATGTTAACAAATCTTTCGAATCCAGCGTCAAAATACGGAAGTGAAACCTTGATTTACAGTGAAAGTAAATTTAACCACCTAATGGTTTCTGTTGGTAATCGATTTCAATTCTACAACAGCCTTCCTCTTTCACCGTATGACTTGCGTTCACGAATGGTGTAAAATGTATATCAAATCAGCTTTGGGTCGAAGCAAAAAGTGAACCGATTGTTTATGTTTATTTTAAATTTTCATCAAAATCACTCCAGCCGTCAAAATCTATCAGCAAAAGCGGAGAGAAATGCGGCCACCAATGGTTTGAGGAAGAAGATGCTATGTTGTTGGGGAATCGATCTTTCATTTCGTTTTGCTTGAGTGTGTGTATGAGAGAGTATTTTTTATCTTCCCGACAACGCACCGGTCGATGAGAAGATATGCCTCAAGGATATGGCACGCGAAGGTACATGGTAAGCGATTGCGAATGGAAAATTGAATCGATGTGAGAAAAAAGCAAAACAGTTAGCATCTGTTCGCAATTGAGTGTAATGATTTTGCGAAACAAACAAATCTGAGCGCACAAGGAACGAGTAGCTTTAAAGGGTCGTAACGTGGGTACCGAAAGGCACCCTCCCTTCCCGATAAACTCCGTAAAGGATCAGGTGTCGAAAATTGGCATCGGGCCGAGTTTGCATCATTTGTCCATACGTTCTCGGGGCGTTACGTGTAAGCTTTGGAGACCATTTTCACGCATCAAGTTCATGAACTGTGAACTTAAGCTGTTCACACCCTCAGGCAAAAAAAAAGACCCCACCCAAAAAGGAAATAGCAAAAGAAATGAGTTTGCACGGCGAAACCGATATAACACGTTCGCTTACGACTAACCTTTGCCATTTCGGGGCTAATCGGCAGTTGTCGGCCAAAATGGCTACGAAATCATTTTTACGACCTGCTAGTAGAGCAGGGAGAATAGTGGGACTTGAGTTTCGAAGTATGAGAGGAAAAGGTATTCCTTTGTTGAAGGGATACGAGTAGTAGAGTGCTATCACGGCGGTTGATACGATTCCTGTAACCTGTGAATGTTTCATTTGAACGATTTATTTATGAAGCATTAGATTTACCCTGCTTTGAAATGGTGATAAATTCAGCTTTACTAAACCCTGGACAAAAGATTAGACATACGGGTTTTAAAAGACAAATATTTTCTCATGCATGAAACATTTGCTGGTATAAAACACAGTCTCTTTCAAAATTGCCGTATGGTTATTGTGTTTTGACTACCTTACATACAACGTGACAAATTCCAGAATCTAGTAAGTGATAGTGTCTTCAAGGGACATATTCTTTTTTACAATTTTATTTAATCATGTTTTTTTCCAAAAAAAAAAACCACTTTTGGTATCACATGCTTGTAAACCTGGTTTTTAATGTAAAATCTTCCGTAAAAATCTGTATAGAAGAGAAGTTTGCTCATTTTTCATACATCCGGAGCTACTTGTTGGACATGATTGAGGATCGAATTTCCAGAACGAGCTTTAATTACGTATGCGTGAGGGGTTTGCAATGGTCTCCCCATTCCACAAGATACATTTAAAAGAGGCAGTGGCATATGTAATAAAAGCTTAGCTAGGTAACAAAAATCCTTGCAATAGAGGCCACATTGAAGAAGAAGAATTTGGAAAACGAGGAAGAAAAATAGAAGCACTGCCATGAATTGTCAAAACGAATTGTACAAGCTCCATGAAAATTTTCACTATTATACAGTCGATCAAGCCTACCTTACACTGCTGAGATAGGCCATCTCTTGACACAAGGCAACCCAGTCATCCATATTGTATAGTGGAAAAGGGGGCGCAAACAACTTTTTTACTAAGTGTGAAATGATTTTAATTTTCGAATACAATATAATTTTTACCAGACACGTCTACTTGTTGTAAACTCTAATAGCACCAAGAAAAAAACATCAATTAGAGTGGACCCAAATAGATGATCTTTAAACGAAAAGGATTTGTTTCCACATTGAAATGTAAGTGTAAGCGTTTTTTTTTCTTCTCAAAATTACTGTTCCTTCCATTCGAAACATCAAGCATCCGTCGTCATGCAATACTATTCATGTCGAAGCAAAGCACAACCATCACAAAACATGGTACAATTGAAGTGTGGGGCAGGTCCTGCAGTGCAAAAGACTTTACATGACTACGGGCAGAACTGTCATAACGCTCTACACAATACGACCGCAAAAACGCCAAGGTTGTGCAGGGGAGAGAAAATTATTCAGCAGGTTTGAACTATCCGAACGTGCAGCAATTTGACGCTCTAGTGTGCCGATGGAAAACGCTACCAGTTCGAAATAAACCGACAGCTTACATGGGGACCATGTCAAGATAGCAGCCGTATTGTTGTTTGCTCTGTAGGGTCCTTCAAGTCCGGAGAGACTTTGTACGAATGGTACGATTGTGTGGGTGTACAGCGGAACAAACCAAACATTCATCGGTACACCGTGCTTCCTGCACTTTACTATTCAGTCTGAGAGTGTGGGGGGGTTTACATGTAGCCTACTGCGGGCAAGTACTTTTGTACAGTCATTGGAATTTTCAAACAAGCATACACTGAAGACAGGGTATCGGATGGGTTTGAAAAGGTCAAAGTAATCTTATGAAGCATCATGCAAAAAGGTGTGTTTTAACTGGAATTTTAATAACGAATCTATAAAATGTTCAGGAAAGGAGCAAACGTTCGTTTCTATACTCTTAACTGATTTGGGTTATCTTACACTCACACTGCGCGTAAGAAATGACTGGAAAAGGAAAACTTGTGTGCATAGAGGAAAAATGTAGCTCTCAATTTTATTTACTTTTTTTTTCAAAACTTTAAATATGACACGATTTGTCATTAATTAAACAGGATTCGTGAAAGAAAATGGTAAAAACGTGGTCGTGAGACAAAACGCTTTCACACGTTGATTACAGTATACAAGCATTAATTTTGGTTTCACTTTAAAACAAGCAGAAACAATTATATTCCAGATCTTGACATCAGATGGCATAAATTACCCTTTTCTGCACATTCTAGTTTGGCGTCCCCATGCATAGAGTTTTTGCCGTTATTCAGACTCCATTTTTATTGAAATGTTTCAACCGATGACGGATAAGAACCGGTGGTTGGGTATAAATATAGCTAAACATTGTGTATCACTGCATGCCATTCTTTTCATATGAGTGGTAGGATACAAGGTACGCCTTTGGTCGAGCTTTTTTACAGCCGAAACATGAGGTGGAGGTAACCGGTAATGACCGATGACATGCGACATCAGGCTGACTCGGGAAAGTTAAATCAGTACATGTAGAGGATTCAATTTGACGGAAGGTACTGAGCTTAGGATGGGAAAATATGACCTGAACGTCACGACCTGAATTCTACTAATTCCTTTCTTCTGGGCATGGTAATGAAGTATCCACGTTACGGCGCAGTGAATGGGAAACTTTTTGCCAAATCTCTGCGTGCAGATCAACGCGGCGTACGGCGTACAGTCACGCACGCAATTTAAGTTTTGCCTTTCCTTTTGCTTTTTAGTTAAGTCCATCGTGTAGTTGAGTCCAACGTGTATTTTAGACGTTGGCCCCCTTTTTGTGCTTGTTTGTGATTCCTTGTATTATTCTGTTCAAATTCGGTGAGTCCTTTTTCCATGTTTGGTAAGCTGTTGTTGCATTCACGGTAAGACGTTTAGCGATAAATGCCATTCGTCATGATTACAAATAAATTGTTCAACCGATTTCTCGGAATCTACCATACAGTTCTGTCCCATTTTTCCAGCGTACCTTTTATATCGACTGGGTTGCTGAAAGCGTGAAAGGATCGGAATCTTACTGACACGCTTTGTGCTTTACGGAGCTCACAGGTTCTGTATTGCTCCCCTTTCATATGAGGTGTAGTAAAAAAGTGCATTTTTACATTTTGGATAAGGGGATGTAGGATTTCCGTGAGGAGATTGTGGGTGCTCTCGATTATCGATTTCCATATTCCAAGAAATGGAACGGAACAGGCAGCCCCAAGAATTTCCACCTTAAGATGATGATTTCATGTAAATTATTCATCTTACGTAGTGTGGGGTGTGGTTGCTGTCCCTACGTTGACATCGATCGATATTATTTTCTGCTGTATGCGGTGTGCTTTCATCAG
Source organism: Anopheles christyi (assembly GCA_000349165.1). NCBI lineage: Eukaryota > Metazoa > Arthropoda > Insecta > Diptera > Culicidae > Anopheles > Anopheles christyi. Next base: position 6,389 of record KB689991.1, on the reverse strand, counting down.
AGAACCGTTTTAGAGAAGCTTTACCACCACTTGGGCAGAATGTTTGAAGTACCGAACTTGTTGATGAAAGCAACACAAGGAAAAGCGCGACGTTGTACGCGAGTAGGCTCGTCTTTATCTCCAACAACACAGGTTTACATATTAATTTGATGTTAATGAATTTCTTTCCATCTTCTTTAGGTCAGGCTATGTAATGAAAGCATTTGCAGGTAAAAACAACTGTATTCTTTTTGAACCTTTGTTGACTGGTTTTAGATCCAGCTACTTTTTTTTCTTTCCCGTCATTATGGTCTGTAAACGTAAAGATGTCGGTACAGCAATCAAATATTCTTGCATTAACTCTTTTCATTGCTCAGTAATTAATGCACACTCAACGCAGGACCACATAAAAAAGAGTGAAACGAATAATTTTTGTTTAAATATTTACCCTGCCCCAAATGTAAAATGCATTAATTGCGTTTCTTTTCTCAAGCCGCGCAAGCATTAAGCATCATCAACATTCAATTAGAGTCCAGCACAGCGCTACTTCACACACTAATGTTTCTGCAACAACAGGCAGGATTCAAACGGTGTGAGCAAAACCAACCCGTGCGCAGTACAAACAACGTACTACAACGCTCTTTCCTCACCCTGTTTGCACAGCAATTGGGTGTAAACCAGCATCGGATGAGTTGTTTCGGTGTTTTTTCCCGGGAGAATGCACGACTGTCTGCGCTCTGCTAATGAAAATCAAACATGCAACGGGGTACTTCAATCAAAAAAGGAAACAGTTTGCTGTAATGGCACGTCTCGAGGCGCAAACCATTTCCACCAGAACCAAGAATGCAAGAACCGGAAGCGCGACGGAAAAATGCGAAAGTGACACTGTCTCGCGTTGGAATGACCTGCGGTATTTTTCGGTACGATTGTGTTTGTGACTTTATATGTGTGTGACGGAAAATCTAAACCAATGATAAACCAACCGCGAGAAAGAAGGAGAGAAAAACCATTAAAATATAAAAAAGTGCTTGTGCCGGTTTGAATATGTAAATATTTTATGCGGAAGAATCGCAAGCTGTTGTTGTCATCCAGACAAAAGAAAGGCCGAGACCCGAATCGCGAGTTGCGAGGCAAGAATGAATCCAGGCAAGTGTTTTCTCCGGTTTGATTGAGGGACGAGTAAGAACGTAACACAGCCGGTACAGGAACTTGGAAGGTTGTGGTATTGGCTTTCTGGAGGAGACAGGAAGTGAAGGTGTGTCTGGCCATGAAATTTACAAACGTTACCCAAGCCAGCCCTTTACACTGTAAACCATGATTACTGTTTTCCTGTGAACGGATCCACTTTCACTTCACGATGATCGCAGAGGCTTGTATGATGTGTTGAATTCCTTGGAGGAACTTTAAGGGAGAAAATTATTGCTCGGTACTAACACTTCACTCTCATGCAGTGCGAAAATGTTTTGGCAAAGAAGTTTCTTTGGTGTTTCGAAAAATAACCTAGCAGTATACAATCCTCACACATAGTGAATGTACCGGGAGCGTACCTTTTTTTCGCGAGTGGATTTATAAGAGTACAGTCAAAGTTAATGCTTGAAAAGCAAGAACTAAACATTTATAACCACAAGCCACGCCTCAGACAGGGTCAAGTTTGGAAATGGTGCTAGAATAGGTGCAGGTTACAGACAGATGGTTTTAGCTCCCACAACACAGTTGAATGTTTCCATTAAGCCCTTCAAACACCAAGTTCCACCTACTCACCAATTTCTGCAAAAGATTAGAGTGTAAAAAAAGAACAAATCTAAAGCTACACTTTTGCGGTTTCAACGAGCCGGTTCGAGTGACACGACGGTGCTCGAGTTTCCATGTAATCATGTTGATGTGTGCCAAAATTTTGTGGCTAATGCTATAGCGTCGCTCGTCAAAAATGTTTCCCTTTGAAGCTGAACGACGAGGTTAATGATTTTTTATTGCTTCTTTGTCACTGGAACTGTTGCCGTTAATAGCGAAATCGGTAGAAACCATTAATTTTTATCTCGTGGAAAATGTTTCCGGAGATGCTCCAAATGAGAAACGAATGTACATCAGTTATCGCGTAATGTTCTACGATAGGCAATGCGAAACCTGGGAACGATGATGGATAGATAATCGCAATGGTAGCATGTTGTTTTATCTTAATGTTTCAACGACATCTGGGATTTAACTCATAAACTTGCTCCGAAATAGCTAGAATGGTGTATTTAATGAATTTCCATACCATAACCATAACAAGATACAAAACGGCATGTAACCGAATATAGCAAAGTACATAAATGTAAATGTAAGAAATTTTAAGCAATCCGCTAGAAGGCCATGTTAACGTTGTCCACTTTCATTGACTTTTGAACAATTACTCAATGTAAAAGTTGCTTCATTAAACGACAAGCTTAAATTCCACTTGAATGCTTGTAAACATGACAATTGAAGAGGAGTTTGTAGCTTTTCTAGAAGGCATCAAACAGATTTATTTACCGATCGTAGCTTTTCTTAGGTTAGAAGTTTTTGATTCACGAAGGTCAACGGAAATTTCCTACGAATGCTTTGAAAAGAAGTGTACTGAGAATATGTTTTATCAGAGTTTCTTAGAATGCAAGATTCACGTCGGTGGGTTTCGTTTAACTGTGAATGAGTGGGCTCCATTTGAGAAAAGATTAGCTTTTAACTGAAAGTCGACCTGTGAAATATTATCTGATTGTGCACCAGCTTGGGTTTAGTTAAAAGAAGATTCTGTTGCTCTTCCTGGAAAAAGTCCACCGTATAGTGTATTGAGGCAGCGCTGTTTATTGATGTCGAAGTACAGATGCTCTATAAACATTTATTGTTTGGGTAAAGTTGTAAATGTTGGATGCTGATGTGCCGAAGAAACGAACCGGCAACAAGTATGTATAACCGATTAAAAAGACAAACCAAAGCTCTTCTTAATTTCTGTTCCGAAAGGCTACGACACATGGAAAGATGTTAATGGATCGTAATGGCCAATGTTTGACCAAGAATGAAATATGTTAGGCCCTTTCTTCTTTTAAGCGTTAATTAATACCAAAGAATTACTAGACTTTGTTTTTACTCCGAAGCCGGAAAGGCAATCTTGCCATGGGATAACAGTTCGGATAAGAATTGAACTACGTTCGGCCTTTACATGAGAAGGCGCGTATTTCCATTAGACCACCGAGCTACATCATGTCAGGCTCTTATCAAGCCGTACTTGGTTGCAATTGTTTTTATAAGCATTGCACGAATTATAACATGTAGGAAAAATATGTTGTGCAAAAAATGACCTGAAGAGAGGGGTACAGAATGTGTTATAGTGAAGTATAAATTAAAATAAATTACAGCAATAGCTAAGAGGCTCATCAAGACGGCTGCAGAACTTTTTAAACGAATTATATGAGAATAAAAATAATTTAAAAGGTTCAACTAAATTGAAATTATGCCACGTTTTAAAATAAGGATATATTATTTCCTTTTTTTTGCGGAAAAAAAATCTAAAACCGTCTCATCTTAAGTTATCTTTCCTTTACTGCTTTAATTCAATTCTAGCACATCAAATACCACTACAAACTGGAAAGGATTTGTGTCACCTTACCAAACCCTCCTAAATGTGTGGCTGGAAATTAATGGTTAATCATGAAAAATGATATTAGCGACCAGAGTTTTACGACCACATGGAAAATCAATAAACACGCAAGCAGAAGCAAGGGAGGTAATCTCAGCAACAACCGAACCGGAGCTTCAATGTATGGCTTTACAAGCCGACCCATGTTGGGACTCATGCAAAATAATCTGATTTTCGTGCTTTCGTCTCCCGGCCCCGGCCAGCATAAAAGTAGACCGAAATACCGCGGGGGATCAAGAAATAAATCTTCAAATTTTCTCAAAGTACGGTTCACCATAAGAAATTGAAATTTTGCCACGGGTTTCAACCCAGATGCTATTGAACGCTTCATGGTTAATGAGCTGTCGACAACGCGCCGTAATAGATGGAGCGTGCTCTGAGTTTATGTGACAATAATTCTTTAATCATTAAATTGGTTCAGACTGATTGATATGTTACGCACTGGTGATGTTGTGAAAAACAAATGCAGTAGATGTAAAGATTCTACCGTTATTTTTTAGCAAACAAATAAGGAATTCGCTTAAATCACAGCCAACACAGTTATCCAAAAAAATAAAAATGAAATTCATAATCTTTTCGATCAATTTAAAATAACAAATAAATGAAAGTAAAATCCACAACCAAACTTTATCGCGAAGGACCTTTTTCGAAGCAGTTGATAGGATGCTGAAAATTGAAATGAGCCTAGTGATCCTTCTCAAACTTGACAGCTATGACACAAGTTGAAAAATTCGTAAGCTATGTAACACGTCCCAGGAACTAATTGACAGCACGATCAAAGCAAAATACATTGCACAAGAGATATGTTGATGAAATTCTTCATCAACTGCCGATCAACAGGTGATAAATGAACATTGGCGGTTTGCAAAGCGGTTGAAATTGACTAAATGATATTTTTGAGCCGCAGATCCCATACTCTCTAAAAATAGAAATCCTTTATATTTCCCCTCCAGAAGCATGAATTGAGATGGTTTTTTCTTCTTCTTCCTTCCATCACAAGACTACCAGGGAGAAAGCATGCTCCGGTCAAAGTGAAGTATCGCATGGTACGGTTCAATCGCGTGTGAGTAAGCACTTTGCATACAATATTCATAAACTTTCAAACGAACGATATGGTTGAAACCTTAATCGGCGGGAAATAAAAACTGAAACTCAGAAGCCATAACTCTCTAGCACAATGTTTGCGTTCACTTTCATCTGATCATCGTATTGCTTTACTCTCGTTTCGACCATCATAATTAGAACCGATTCACCGAAGAGGTAAAGTAGGCAGAACGCAAGCATGCACCCATCTGGACAGCGATAGGGGTTACACGTTGTTTTGCTTTACCCTCCCACTCTCTGTGTCTGTCTCTCTTTCTCTCTTTTCCGTTCTATTTTCTCTTTCTCTCTCTTTCTCCTTCACAGCATCTAGAAGTGTTGGCAGTAAGCGGTACAAAGACCATCATAGCAGCAACGAGAAAAGCAATGAAATCCAACACCCAGGCCAAGAAGGAAGCTCACTAATTTCTCTAACCGGTTGTTGCTGAGCGATGCCGGGAGCGTCTTTGCCATGTTCTCCCACACCCGGTTGACTGGCGACCAGTCAGGCAAAATAAAAGAAACATGCACTCCCCAGGGGAGGGACGCATCGGGACCGTCGATCGTGTCGATTTTCCGGCAGCCGCTCATCAAATCGAGTGAAATGTTCGCAAAGTTCAAGGTTGATCCCCCAAAAGACCCAAGGCAGTAGGCCATGTGTGCCACGGGTGGGTGTTTCGAGGGTCTATTTTTCAAACATCCAATTACGAATTTCTTATGATAGTGATACTAACCCCTAGCGCCGCTCGTTCCACTTTAACCTTCCCGCGGCATACCAGCGCGAACGGCAGATCTTGAGTATTTCTGTGTTCTTTTATAAATAGCCAATACGGTCGGAATGAAGGACTCGGGTTCAAAGGGGCACTTCCAGGTTGTAGAAGGTTAACGTTAATACTGCGCTTCTGTGCGGTGGAGCGATGTGTATAGTAAGGAAAACGGCAGCAACGTTAGCTGTTTGAGAATAAATTGAGAAAGTCTAAAAGAAAAGCAAAACCTACAACGGTTCCAGGAAAAGGGAAAGTCAATGTCGGTGATTCAACGCGTGCAGACCAGTCTCTAACGCTCTATCGAACATTCACACACACCAAACGGCATTTAGTCTTCAGTTCTTTCCGTTTTCTTCGTACGGCTTTTCACATGCAGAGTCGATTCCCTATTTTGCTGAGCTGTGTGTCAAGAATCGAACGATAGGGTACAGTTTTGGGTTTACTTATTAATAGAAATATCTTGAGCATTGCAGCGCGAACCTGCAAAGAGAACAAACCAGGTGATCAAACAGAACGACAAGACTGACAGTGCACAGACCGAAAGAGGAGCGGTTTGGGAGGAATGATTGTGACAAGTTCTCTTTAATCTATCCAATGGGTATGGGTGTCTTTCTATACGGAGTTTTATCGATCTCTCAGTCTGCTTCGGTAAAGTAAGCAAATAAACAGAGAATTTCGACATGAAAAAAATGTACCACAGCTAAGTAAACGTAAAGCTTTAAAGGGAGCAACAAAGAAAGTAAGAAAGTCTCTCTGAAACTGCTGTTACATAAAGCAATCATTGTGTTTATGTTAACAAGAAGAGTTTACTGTCAAGCAATACAACAATTGGAATGTTTTTCATATTAAAACATATATTCTTCTTCTTGCTTGGCGTAAACGACCTACGAGGTCATGCCGGCCTTATACAG